>JAUNZO010005081.1:0-273192 GCA_031894775.1 Chloris gayana
GTACCAATCTTTTCCTTATTAATTAGTATGCAAGAGGTTGATGCTCATTTCTTAGGATGAAGTTTTATCATGATTCCATATCGTACTGTAGCCTCATCATTTTCATGGTTTGCTGTAGTTAAACCTATACAACATGTGACGTTCTTGCCCAAAATATAAACATTATTATGGCAATACTTAAATGTACCATGCAAATGTGAAAAAATGTTTAACCTTAACAAGAAAAGGAAAGTAGCAAACTTGAACCAATTAATTTCATCAATTCTGTTTTTAGCAGAGGTGATAGGTTATCAGGTATCGATGCCATCTTAAGGTGCTTTGAATTGGTGCTATAGAACTTTGGGGAACCAAATAGGGTCATGTAAAGTACGTGATTTCAAGGATTAAAACGGATGTGTATTTGCCGCATTGCATTTGTACATTTTAAAAGTTATTGAATTTCAAAAGTATAGATTGTCACGAGACCATAACAGATTAGCATCTTAGAGTGATTATATCTTTATTTTTCTACCTAAAGTGCCTGGGATTATGTCACTACGTTAAAGTACAAGTTATCTACTTTCCAAGAGCCCTTGCTGGCGAAGTTTGGATCAAGGGTCTAGAAGTTACATCCCATTTCAAAATGCAATCTAGTTGTGTAATTCGTGATAGCATTTTTCATCTTGCTCAAAAATTAATTTTACTATATAACTGGTGTTCATGTACATCTTGATACTTATTACAAATTATAAAATACTAATTGCGCTGAATAATTCAAATCCGTGGCGTAAAAATCTCGAGTTATGATTTTTAAATCTTGGCATTTACAAATTTCGCTTTGAGTCAAAAAATTTTCTAAGTCTTATAAGCGCGAGTCCTTAGAAGCGGCGGAGCTCTCCGGCGACGGCGCGCGCTAGGGCTCGCCCGCGGGGGCCGGCTCGGCTGCCTGTGCACGGTTTCCGGCGTGCGCACCGTTTGGTGGGGGTAGTGAGCGGCGGGGAGGGTGAACGGAGCACTGGCGCCTCCGGCGACGGGGCACTGGCGGAAGGAGGCAACCTCGAGCGTGGGAGCTTGTGCTCGCCAGCCGCCGCGGGTGCTGTGCGTGGGGCCGGTCTAGGACGGGGGGCTTCAGCCTTCTGCACGGAGGGAAAGCGCTTGGCGTAGGGTCGTGCAGGCGGAGGAGTGCTGGAGATGGCTAGCGTCGATGGCGGTGGCGGTGCGTGGTGGCCGTGCGAGCGAAGAAAGGGAATGCCTTCGCCGTCCGGGCTCGGCTTGACCTGGGGAGGAACGTGATGTCTGGCCCCAGGTCCTTCCGGCATCTTCTAGAGGTGGAGGCGGAGCATGAGCGCTCGCACCTGAGCGCGGCGCGCAATTGAGCTCGCGCCAGCTGCCGTGGGGGAAAACGGGAGCTTGCCGGATCCTTTTTGGAATTTGAGGCTCCTCGCGGAGGGAAGGAGGAGGCTGGGGACTCAGGGGGTGGGATTCAGCAGGAGCTGGGCGAAAACGACTTCCACGCAAATGAGGGGCTGCGGCGCGAGGAGAGAGCGGCGCACGGGGAAAGAAGGCACCCCATCGGCAGGCGACCTATGGCGGGATCTCTTCCCCGCCTTCGACGCGCCGGGAAGGGCAAGCTTCAGCGGCAGAAGCATGGGAGGTGATGCGTGACGCGTGAGCACAGCGCACGGCAGGGAGGCAGGGCGCGCCTAGCCGGCATGGGCACCGGCGGCGGGCGCGCCGACGGCGGCAACCACGGCCAATCGTGCTGCCTCCTACTCTCGTTCAACGTGGCTGCACGACCACTCTTGCCACTGATGTTCTCTTCTGTAAATTGCTCATAGAATTTGATCCTTTTGGAATTTTTGCAAACCAGCATTTTCTGGAGGTTCATGGTATTGTGAGGAACAACTTTTGTTATTGGCAAAAGTTTAAATTTTGCTATGTAAAAATTTACAAAAATTCATGAACAAGTGCTGTTTTAAACCTAGTTTGGATTTTTCTAGGAAATTGTGCTGCTCCAAAAATTCAGGAAAAAAATATCCTAAATTCCATGTCTTGATGTGTTCTACCAGATTGTGCAAAAATTTGGGGTTACCACTTTGGAGAAGTGTTTGAGATCTCAAGTAGCTAGGGTTTTGAAATATTAAAAACCCTAATAGAACTTTAACCCATTATTTCATGTGACTTGGCTAATGATTTTTATTTGCACATGCAAATTTGCATTTAGTACAGTAACAACCTGAATTTAGTGAGACACGGGGTGTCACAGCCTTCCCCTTAAAGAAATTCTCGTCTCGGACATGCGGTTGATAAAAGATGCCTGGTCGAAGGGAGGCATGCTGCTCGTTACCTCGATTGTGAGGCTGCTTGAACTCGGGAAAATGATGCACCTATGAAAGGTATACAGCAGTTTGGAGTCAAAGGAAAGTTAGCTCCCCGCTATATCGGTCCATTCAAGATAATTGAGAAATGTGGACCGGTAGCATACAAGTTGGAATTGCCGACCAATCTATCGGGTGTGCACGACATCTTTCACGTGTCCCAACTGAAGAAATGTCTCAAGCCACCAGTGGACGTTGTCTTGGAAGATTATTCCCGCTTGCAACCTGACCTAACCTATTCGAGCACCCGGTGAAAGTATTGGACGAAAAAGAACGGGTCACTCGGAAGCGAGCAATCAAGTTTTATAAAGTCCAATGGAATAATCATTCCGAAGATGAAGCAACCTGGGAATCAGCAGAATTCTTACGTACTCATTACCCTGGATTTTTGCATCAACTCTCAGGTATGACACGTTAACCTTCCTCTAGTCCGACGTTAATCTCGGGACGAGATTTCCTTAAGGAGGGAGGGCTGTGACACCCCGGTGTCACGAACATCTCAACTAAAAATTCTACAATTACCTAATGACTCTGTAGAGCCCCAATATAAAAATTTTGGTCACATGCATAGTGAATTGAATTGCAAATTCAAATAAATTAATATTGGGTTGAACTACAAGTCAAAATTCTCCCATAACAATTACACCTGGCAAAAATATATGTTGTAGAAGAAGTCACAATAAAAATTTGGGAACAAGCCCCATGTCATTTGGATAACCAGAGCTCCCTATAAAAATTCGAGAAGCTCAACTTTTACCCCTTTTTGATGAATTATCAAAATTAAACCAGAAGGAGTTGGGACTCAAACTCTTCGTGCATGTCTCTTCCAAGAGATGGGCTACCCACTGGTATTTTTGGATGGATTTTTAGGGCACCGGAACTATTTTATTTAAGCCCTTACTTTTACCAAAAACCCACAAACAGAAAATAGAAAAGATGCTAAGAATATTCTCGTGGGTCCCACTTGTCAGCCTCTTCCTTTCTCCCTCTTCTTCCCTCCCGCGCCCGACCGGCACAGAACGGTGCCGCCACCTATGCCCGCGTGGCGCACGCCTCTCGCTTCTCCCCCACGCGGCGCCATCACCCCGCTCCTCTCCTCACTCGGCTCTCGCTCTCTGCCTCACTCACTCCCCCTCTCTTCCGCAGACACAGCAGCAACCGGAGGCACCTCCATTGCCGCCCCTCCGAAGCTCCCGTGCCCGGTCGCCTTGCTGCCTCCCCGCCCGAGCCGAGCGCCCCAAAACAGGCGCCGTGACCCCTCTAGCTCCCACAGCCGCACCACCCCCATCTCCGCACTAAGCCGCAAGTAAGTGGAGAAATTCCGCCCGGGCGCCATTGCCGGCCGTGTTCACCCTCGAGCACAAATTAGCCTATCACCGTGAGCCACTCCTCTTGTTTTCTCTTCTCGCGCGTGCGCATCAACCTGCCCCTTGCCCCGACCTTTTCTCCCATTGATTTTTCCCTTTGAGCAGGCCGGAATCGAGCTCTCCCCGGCCACCACCCGCCGACCCGCTTGGCTCGCACGACGACAGCATCACCGAGTCGCCCTCCCCGCGAATGGATTGCGGGACGGTGATCTACAACCCCCACCGATGCTCACGGACCAAAGCTCCGGCCATCTCGTCCGCCACCACGAGCTCCCGCCACCGTCGGAGTTCCACCTCCGCCATGGTCGGCCGTTGAGCCACCTCCGGTCAACCTCTGCCCTCCGGACCACCTCCAAAAGCTTTCACATACCGCGCACAACACTGCGGTGAGCTCCCCTCAAGTTCCGCGCAACTCCGATGAGGCCTCCGCCGTGCGCCGCCCAGCTCCGGTGAGCCACACCACGGGCCACACACCTCGGATCCAAAATGGCCCATAGCCACACCCGATCCTCAAGTCTATAGCACTCTGTGTGGCTCCCGCATGATTGGTTGGATTTAAAATTTCTTAATGGCCTTTCGTTAAATGTGCTAAAAATTGAATAAATTTAGAAAAATCATAACTTAAGATTTACACCTCCAAATCGAGTGAGACCACTTTTGTTGGATTCCTTACAACAAGTACTATTTACTGGTACTGATAAAACTCATTTTTGCTGCATAATATTTCCAGAATAATTATAAGTTTGTAAACCCTATTTAATTAATATCTTTTTATCTAGAAATGCAAATGATGCAAACTAAAATGTTTTGGAATCCTCTAGACATGCTCTTTAGTATGGTGCATCATATTCATCACGTCTGTGCATGTATACCACTGTATGCTTAATTCTTTGTTTAGCATGTTTATTTTCTAATAATTAATTTATGCATCAAATAAATATTCTACCAGAGCCTAAATGTTACTAATAGCAGGTAGTATCACCATGTTTTAGGATGTGTTCATATCTGCAACCAATAATTTCCTAGATAATTTTGTTCGTAGAAACCGTTGCTTTTATGTTAAAATTAAATCTCTCCACATAAAATGATGAAACTTGTTATTATTTTGTTATGTCCTGTATACAGCTCTTGTATAATGCATATGTACAGAACCTTTGCAAATGTGACCATGTCATTTAAATGCCTTTAATTATTATGATTAGGTACTTCATTTTTACATGTGATAATGAAAGCATACTTTAAAATAAATTTATATTTAAGCACATGTCTTCAAGAACCATCTTACGTAACATATTATTTCTGGTATTTGAATGTTTCATTCATACATCGACATCATTCATATTGTTTGCATGTCTTTGCATTCATCGATATTGACATCTCGTTAATTTAGGAAACGTTGAAGTGCCGGTTGAGGATCTTCAGAAGGATATCTCTCTCAATCAAGACCCGGCACCTGAAGACCCTAACTCTGTTGTAGTAGCTCCAGGCAAGCCCCGGTGCATCCTCCCAGTTTTAAAGTTTTTATTTTCAGTATCACAATTGCTAGACGGTCTAGAATGTATTGTGCATTAAGTCTAGGTAATTGGCTGAAAATCCACTTGCATTGTCCCCAGATGAATCCTATGTAGATGTTATACTGGTACAGTTAGCCTACTAGAATATTTGCTATGCTTAATTCTAGGATCAACGGTACACAAGGTCAATTACTCAAATGTTAGTAGAACAAGTTGTTAATCACATGTTTAAGTAAATGGAATCGAACGGGTCTGTTTTGGAAAGAGCGAAGGCAAGGGCCTGGATAGGGCTTGTCTCGCAAGGTGGCAGACCGTTCGTGTAAACAACTAAAAGTTGAGACGTGGACGGGCCAGTAGAGGAAAGGGCAATCACATGTGCCTTGCGAGGGCATGGTTTGCAAGGTTGTAGCCCCGTCCGTGTCGGTTGAGGACCGTATCGTTGTTGGCCCCTTCGGACAAGTTTTGAACTGTACCGAGTACATGCTAGTTTTATTGGGGACTAGTAAGCTTATGTAGCACTGGATGTTGTACTATGGAAGATAACCCTGGTCTTCGGTCGTTGTACCCGCGCAAGGAGTGGGTAGTAGGCTCACGACGTTACCGATGAGCTGCTGGCCACTTTGGAGATCTGGTACCCTTCCCGCTTGAATGACACCTTTGTGAAAGGCTGAGATACGTGTTCTTAAATGATGCGTATGTCGTGTGCTTCGGGTTTTTCCCAGCTGGTGTAAAATTGATACGTATCACTGTCCCTCGCAGTAATGAGTACCCGCTTGTTCACCGAGTCACATCGTAGATATAACTTGAATTTAAATTCTAAATGCTAATGGTACTTGCTCGGTTATTGTTGTTGATGAGGTTACTTTGATATATATATTCATGCTACTCTTGTATTTATGTTTCTCTTGCATGATTACTGAATTTGTTTATCTAATATTAAACTTGGCAATAATATTGAAAGTAAGGATCCACTGCTTAGTCGCTGTTTTATATCCTGAAAATTAGTACACTCCTCTCGAGCCTTGCATGTCTAGGAGTCGGTTTTGTGAACCATTTGACGGGTCGAGTCTTGTTGAGCTTTAGTTGCTCGGGCTTTGTGCCTATGTTGTTTTTCAGGTAATACGGATGATGCATATGAGTTGCCTGTTGGTGTACTGCCCTAGGACTTGCAGATCCCGGAGGGCTGGTCTTCCCACCGGGAAGCCTAGCCTTGCCGCTGCTTGTGTTTGGCTACGTGATTATCCGTATGGGCTCGGATTAATCACCCCCGCATGTATCGTCGAGATGTATATTTGTTAGACGTTAATTATCGCTTCCGCTTCCGCATTTTCAGAACTGAACTTGTTTAATTTCCGCTGCACTAAACTCTGGTGTAAAATGATGTTATTTTCCGCTATGTCATATTTGAACTCCGTCGGTTGTTGTATTATCTTGTGTCTGCTTAAACAGCACCTCGGGATCTTCGATCCGTGGGTCGGTCTGTCTCAGCAAGCAAGCTTCGGCCGAGCTCATGCTCCACCTTTCGCACCAACGTATTCGCGGCATCGAGTAGAGTCACGTAGGGAGTCTCGCGGCGAGCTTTGGGCCAGCGCCGGCCAAGTACGGCGGCCGCGCCGCCATCTCCGTGCGCCGCGGTGGCGCCACACCGCGGGCCACACGCGCTGGATCGCGTGTGGCCACAAGCGGATCTGGTGTGGACAACCACGTGGCCTTCCGTGCGGCACAAAATCAAATTCAAACTTTCAAAATTCGTAGAAAATTCATTAAAAATCAGAAAAATGCCAAACCAAGTTTGTTAGACTCGAGAAAAATGAGATCTATTTCTTTGTGAAATAAAATATTTGTTTTGAGTAAATTTATTTTATAATTAGTAATTAATCACTTTCTTTGATTAGAGAAAGGCTATTATTTTATGTAAATAAAATGTTTAGTTATGAAAAATAATTTTATTTGATGAAGGAGATACTACAGACGAAATTAATTGTGAAATTTATTTTTCCAAAATTAAACTTAAACTGTATTATTTTATATGATCACAATTTATTAACCTTTCGTCACTTAAAGTAATAATTTACTTATTGCCTAATAAACCAGGATAATTTATTAATTATTAAACCTAAGTAATTAAGGAAACAGAACTAATTAATAATGATCCTGATTAAACATTTATTAATGGACATACTTATCCTTAATTTATTAATTAACTAAGGTGATTAAGCTTTGATCTTTAATTATTAATTACTGAAAGTAATTAATGAACCTTGCATACTTCCATCATGAGCATTCATGCATACATGATTCTGATTCGCGACGTATTGCTTGGTCGACTAGGTTTTGAAGTGATCGAGGTTCCACCGAGGCGAATCAGGAGCCGGGAATCTCGACGTCGACCCAGGCCACGCGAGAAGCTTACTCGAACAGAATCAAGGCAAGCCCGGTGCATCCTACCTATGTTTTTAAATATTTTACTTTATCACATAGTACAGGTTATGTTTGTGCATTAAGTATTAGGGAATGATTGACACCTTAGTTGCATTATGGTAGGTTTCCGTTTGTTTATTCTATCTCTGGTACAGGTAGCTCAATAGAGGCTAAGCTTAATTTCTTAGTCGCAACGGTAGATGTTAGGGAATCTTAAAGCATGGAGGCTTTAATTGTTTTGTGTTTACATTAAGATGAAGAGAGTGTTAATGAAGTTGAGACCGGACGGGTCCCGTAGGAGAAAGGGCAAGACGGAGATGAGGTCTTGCAAGGTGGTAGCCCCGTCCGAGTCGGTCAAGGACCGTACCGTTGTCGACTTAGTTGAACAAGTTTGAACGTACCGCACTACATGCTGGTATCATGGGCCCAGACAAGCTGATGTACCCTATCGCCCCGAGAGATGTAGCGTAGCCGGCTCTCTTTTATCGGCTATTAGTGAGAGGATAGTCTCACGGGAGGGAGATGGGTCGACCACGAGGGAAGTCGTGGCTTCGCCATACTCCGGGGAGTTGGAAATGGCTAGTCTGCTGTCGGGTGCTAGCGGGAAAGGTTGTCGTATACGATCGGTGTGATGCGTATACGTCGTGTAGTCGGGTTTTGCCAGCTGGTATAAAATCGATTCGAATCGTTGTCCCTCGCGAGTAATGAGTACCGCTTGTTTAGCTCGTCACATCGTAGTAAATTTTATGGCGAGATGAGGATGAGAGATGAAAGGATTAATGATCTATTGTATCTTGATCGAGAACTTGATTGAAATAGTGATAGGTTGCAAACATCAAGGCTAATGAACATAACGTGAGCTAAAATACTGAAAGTAAGGACCCACCCTTTAATGCCGTTTTCGCAAAGGAGTAAACCCCACAGCCAGAAAGCCTTTGCATACTAGACGTCGGCCTTAGCGTGCCATGTTGACGGGTCGGTCTTGCTTGAGTATTAGAATACTCGGGGTTTGTTCGTTACCTTTCGGGGAGCAGAGTCGTACTACCACGACTTGTATGGCAGCTTCCCCGAAGAGGCGCAATGTCCGGAGGGAGGTTCCCTTCGGTGGGAACGTATCCCCACGCCTTGAAGAGAGAGGACCGTGATGTACGAAGGGCTCGGTGCATCACGTTGTTTCGTTTGAAGTCTTTTGAGTTGTACAATAGAACAAGCTTCCGCTGAAATACTCGTAGGATGTTAAACTTCAATAAAGTTATATTCCGCTGCACGAATGTTTGTATTTTGAAAAACATGGTTGTATTATACCATGATGTATATATTCAAGCTCGTATGAGAGGATGTTTCTGTTGTAACTCACTTCGTTGAGTGTCCCTCTATATCGATTCCTGGGTGTCCGGAAGGGATGTCACGATGTTTATTCGAATAAAACGCCACCCCCTCACTTACTCATTTAAGGGAGAAGTGCAGATTTTCTTCGAACGAAACGCGAGTCCCTTTGCGGTTTTAAGCATCGTTTTGTTCAAATAAAATGCCACCCCCCACCCCCCCCACTTAGTTGTTTAAGGACGAAGTGCATATCTTCTTCGAACGAAAACGTGAGCCCCTTTGCGGCTTTACGCATCGTTTTGTTTAAATAAAATGCCACCCCCCACTTAGTCGTTTAGGGGCGAAGTGCAGATTTCCTTCGAACGAAAACGCGGATCCCTTTGTGGCTTTACACATCGTTTTGTTTAAATAAAACGCCACTCCCCCACTTAGTCGTTTAGGGCGAAGTGCAGATTTGCTTCGAACGAAAGCGCGAGTCCCTTTGTGGCTTTACGCATAGTTTAGTTCAAATAACGCCACGCCCCCCCCCACTTAGTCGTTTAACGGCGAAGTGCAGATTTTCTTCGAACAAAAACGCGTCCCCTTTGCGGCTTTACGCATCGTTTTGTTTAAATAAAATGCCACACCCCCCTCCACTTAGTCGTTTATGGGCGAAGTGCAGATTTGCTTCGAACGAAAATGGAAGCCCCTTTACGGTTTTACGCATCGTTTTGTTCAAATAAAACGCCAACCCCCCCCCACACACACACACACACACTTAGTCGTTTAAGGACGAAGTGCGGATCGTCTTCGAACGAAACGCGAGCCGTTTTGCGGCTTTACGCATCATTTTGTTTAAATAAAATGCCACTCCCCCCTCCCCACTTAGTCGTTTAGGGGCGAAGTGCAGATTTGCTTCGAACAAAAACGTGAGCCCCTTTGCGGCTTTAAGCATCGTTTTGTTCAAATAAAACGCCACTCCCCCTCACTTAGTCGTTTAAGGGCGAAGTGCAGATTTTCTTCGAGCGAAACGCGAGTCCCTTTGCGGTTTTAAGCATCGTTTTGTTCAAATAAAACGCCACACCCCCCCGCCCCACTTAGTTGCTTAAGGACGAAGTGCGGATCTTCTTCGAACGAAAACGTGAGCCCCTTTGCGGTTTTAAGCATCGTTTTGTTCAAATAAAATGCCCCCCCCCCCCCCCACACTTTGTTGTTTAAGGATGAAGTGCAGATCTCCTTCGAGCGAAACGTGAGCCCCTTTGCGGCTTTACATATCGTTTTGTTTAAATAAAACGCCACCCCCCTTGTCGTTTAAGGGCGAAGTGCAGATTTTCTTCGACGAAAACGCGAGCCCCTTTGCGGTTTTAAGCATCGTTTTGTTCAAATAAAACGCGACCCCCACTTAGTTGTTTAAGGACGAAGTGCAGATCTTCTTCGAACGCAAACGTGAGCCCCTTTTCGGCTTTACGCATCATTTTGGTTAAATAAAATGCCACCCCCTACCCACTTAGTCGTTTAGGGGCGAAGTGCAGATTTGCCTCGAGCGAAAACGCGGGTCCCTTTGCGGCTTTACGCATCGTTTTGTTTAAATAAAACGCCACTCCCCTCACTTAGTCGTTTAGGGTCGAAGTCCAGATTTGCTTCGAACGAAAATGGAAGCCCCTTTACGGCTTTACGCATCGTTTTGTTCAAATAAAATGCCAAACCCCCCCTCCCCGCATAGTCGTTTAGGGGCGAAGTGCAGATTTGCTTCGAACAAAAACGTGAGCCCCTTTGCCGCTTTAAGCATCGTTTTGTTCAAATAAAACGCCACCCCCCCACTTAGTCGTTTAAGGGCGAAGTGCAGATCTTCTTCGAACGAAAACGTGAGCCCCTTTGTGGTTTTAAGCATCGTTTTGTTCAAATAAAACGCCCCCCCCCACTTAGTCGTTTAGGGGCGAAGTGCAGATTTGCTTCGAACGAGAACGCGAGTCCCTTTGCGGCTTTACGCATCGTTTTGTTTAAATAAAACCTCACTCCCCCCCCACTTAGTCGTTTAAGGACGAAGTGCGGATCTTCTTCGAACGAAAACGCGAGCCGTTTTGCGGCTTTACGCACCATTTTGTTGAAATAAAAGGCCACTCCCCCCCGCTCCCCACTTAATCGTTTAGGTGCGAAGTGCGGATTTGCTTCGAACAAAAACGTGAGCCCCTTGCGGCTTTACGCATCGTTTTGTTCAAATAAAACGCCACTCCCCCACCCCCCCCACTTACTCGTTTAAGGGCGAAGTGCAGATTTTCTTCGAACGAAAACGCGAGTCCCTTTGCGGTTTTAAGAATCGTTTTGTTCAAATAAAACGCCACCCCCCCTGCCCACTTAGTTGTTTAAGGACGAAGTGCAGATCTTCTTCGAGCAACGTGAACCCCTTTGCGGTTTTAAGCATCGTTTTGTTGAAATAAAACGCCACACCCCCCCACTTAGTTGTTTAAGGACGAAGTGCAGATCTTCTTCGAACAGAACGTGAGCCCCTTTGCGGTTTTAAGCATCGTTTTGTTCAAATAAAACGCCACCCCCCACTTAGTTGTTTAAGGACGAAGTGCAGATCTTCTTCGAACGAGAACGTGAGCCCCTTTGCGGCTTTACGCATCGTTTTGTTTAAATAAATGCCCCCCCCCACTTAGTCGTTTAGGGACAAAGTGCAGATTTGCTCGAACGAAAATGCGAGTCCCTTTGCGGCTTTACGCATCGTTTTGTTTAAATAAAACGCCACCACCACCCCCCACTTAGTCGTTTAAGGGCGAAGTGTAGATTATCTTCGAACGAAACGCGAGCCCCTTTGTGGCTTTACGCATAGTTTAGTTCAAATAACGCCACGCCCCCCCCACTTAGTCGTTTAACGGCGAAGTGCAGATCTTCTTCGAACGAAACGCGTCCCCTTTGCGGCTTTACGCATCGTTTTGTTTAAATAAAACGCCACTCCCCACCCCCCCACCCCCACTTAGTCGTTTATGGGCGAAGTGCAGATTTGCTTCGAACGAAAATGGAAGCCCCTTTACGGCTTTACGCATCGTTTTGTTCAAATGAAACGCCAACCCCCCCCAACACACACACACACACATTTAGTCGTTTAAGGACGAAGTGCGGATCGTCTTCGAACGAAACGCGAGCCGTTTTGCGGCTTTACGCATCGTTTTGTTTAAATAAAATGCCACTCCCCCCTCCCCACTTAGTCGTTTAGGGGCGAAGTGCAGATTTGCTCGAACAAAAACGTGAGCCCCTTTGCGGCTTTAAACATCGTTTTGTTCAAATAAAACGCCACCCCCCCTCACTTAGTCGTTTAAGGGCGAAGTGCAGATTTTCTTCGAATGAAAACGCGAGTCCCGTTGCGGTTTTAAGCATCGTTTTGTTCAAATAAAACGCCACCCCCCCGCCCCACTTAGTTGTTTAAGGACGAAGTGCAGATCTTCTTCGAGCGAAAACGTGAGCCCCTTTGCGGTTTTAAGCATCGTTTTGTTCAAATAAAATGCCCCCCCCCCCCCCCACACTTTGTTGTTTAAGGATGAAGTGCAGATCTCCTTCGAACGAAAACGTGAGCCCCTTTGCGGCTTTACATATCGTTTTATTTAAATAAAACGCCACCCCCCTTGTCGTTTAAGGGCGAAGTGCAGATTTTCTTCGAACGAAAACGCGAGCCCCTTTGCGGTTTTAAGCATCGTTTTGTTCAAATAAAACGCGACCCCCACTTAGTTGTTTAAGGACGAAGTGCAGATCTTCTTCGAACGCAAACGTGAGCCCCTTTTCGGCTTTACGCATCATTTTGGTTAAATACAATGCCACCCCTCCTACCCACTTAGTCGTTTAGGGGCGAAGTGCAGATCTTCTTCGAACGAAAACGTGATCCCCTTTGCGGTTTTAAGCATCGTTTTGTTCAAATAAAACGCCCCCCCCCCACTTAGTCGTTTAGGGGCGAAGTGCAGATTTGCTTCGAACGAAAATGGAAGCCCCTTTACGGTTTTACGCATCGTTTTGTTCAAATAAAACGCCAACCCCCCCCACACACACACACACACACTTAGTCGTTTAAGGACGAAGTGCGGATCGTCTTCGAACGAAAACGCGAGCCGTTTTGCGGCTTTACGCATCGTTTTGTTTAAATAAAATGCCACTCCCCCCCCTCCCCACTTAGTCGTTTAGGGGCGAAGTGCAGATTTGCTTCGAACAAAAACGTGAGCCCCTTTACGGCTTTAAGCATCGTTTTGTTCAAATAAAACGCCACCCCCCCTCACTTAGTCGTTTAAGGGCGAAGTGCAGATTTTCTTCGAACGAAAACGCGAGTCCCTTTGCGGTTTTAAGCATCGTTTTGTTCAAATAAAACGCCACACCCCCCCCGCCCCACTTAGTTGTTTAAGGACGAAGTGCAGATCTTCTTCGAACGAGAACGTGAGCCCCTTTGCGGTTTTAAGCATCGTTTTGTTCAAATAAAATGCCCCCCCCCCCCCACACTTTGTTGTTTAAGGATGAAGTGCAGATCTCCTTCGAACGAAAACGTGAGCCCCTTGCGGCTTTACGCATCGTTTTGTTTAAATAAAACCTCACTCCCCCCCACTTAGTCGTTTAAGGACGAAGTGCAGATCTTCTTCGAACGAAACGCGAGCCGTTTTGCAGCTTTACGCACCATTTTGTTTAAATAAAAGGCCACTCCCCCCCCTCCCCACTTAGTCGTTTAGGGGCGAAGTGCAGATTTGCTTCGAACAAAATCGTGAGCCCCTTTGCGGCTTTACGCATCGTTTTGTTCAAATAAAATGCCACTCCCCCCCCCCGCCCCCGACTTACTCGTTTAAGGGCCAAGTGCAGATTTTTTCGAACGCAACGCGAGTCCCTTTGCGGTTTTAAGCATCGTTTTGTTCAAATAAAACGCCACCCCCCCCACTTAGTTGTTTAAGGACGAAGTGCAGATTTTCTTCGAACGAAAACGTGAACCCCTTTGCGGTTTTAAGCATCGTTTTGTTCAAATAAAACGCCACTCCCCCCACCACTTAGTGGTTTAAGGACGAAGTGCAGATCTTCTTCGAGCAGAAACGGGAGCCCCTTTGCGGTTTTAAGCATCGTTTTGTTCAAATAAAACGCCACCCCCCCACACACTTAGTTGTTTAAGGACGAAGTGCAGATCTTCTTCGAATGAAAACGTGAGCCCCTTTGCGGCTTTACGCATCCTTTTGTTTAAATAAAATGCCCCTCCCCCCCCCCCCACTTAGTCGTTTAGGGACAAAGTGCAGATTTGCTTCGAACGACAACGCGAGCCCTTTGCGGCTTTACGCATCGTTTTCTTTAAATAAAACGCCACCCCCCCCACTTAGTCGTTTAAGGGCGAAGTGTAGATTATCTTCGAACGCAACGCGAGTACCTTTGCGGTTTTAAGCATTGTTTTGTTCAAATAAAACGCCACCCCCCAATCCCACTTAGTCGTTTAAGGGCGAAGTGTAGATTATCTTCGAACGAAAACGCGAGTCCCTTTGCGGTTTTAAGCATTGTTTTGTTCAAATAAACGCCACCCCCAATCCCACTTAGTTGTTTAAGCACGAAGTGCAGATCTTCTTCGAACGAAAACGTGAGACCCTTTGCGGCTTTACGCATCGTTTTGTTTAAATAAAATGCCACCCCCCCCCCGCTTAGTCGTTTAAGGGCGAAGTGCAGATTTGCTTCGAACGAGAACGCGAGCCCCTTTGCGTCTTTAAGCATCGTTTTGTTCGAATAAAATGCCATCCCCCCCCCCCCAACTTAGTCATTTACGGACGAAGTGCAGATCTTGTTCGAACGAAAACACGGGCCCTTTTACGCCCTTACGCACTGTTTTTGTTTAAATGAAATGCCACTCCCCCCGTCCCACTTAGTCGTTTAGGGCGCAGTGCAGATTTGCTTCGAACAAAAACGTGAGCCCCTACGAGGCTTTACGCATCGTTTTGTTCAAATAAAACGCGACCCCACCCCCACTTAGTCGTTTAAGGGCGAAGTGCAGATTTTCTTCGAACGAAAACGCGATTCCTTTTGCGGTTTTAAGCATCGTTTTGTTCAAATAAAACGCCACCCCACCCACTTTGTTCTTTAAGGACGAAGTGCAGATCTTCTTCAAACGAAACGTGAGCCCCTTTGCAGTTTTAAGCATCGTTTTGTTCAAATAAAACGCCACCCTCCCCCCACTTAGTCGTTTAGGGGCGAAGTACAGATTTGCTTCGAACAAAAACGTGAGCCCCTCCGAGGCTTTACGCATCGTTTTGTTCAAATAAAACGCGACCCCACCCCCCACTTAGTCGTTTAAGGGCGAAGTGCAGGTTTTCTTCGAACGAAAACGCGATTCCTTTTGCGGTTTTAAGCATCGTTTTGTTCAAATAAAACGCCACCCCCCCCCACTTAGTTGTTTAAGGACGAAGTGCAGATCTTCTTCGAACGAAAACGTGAGCCCCTTTGCGGTTTTAAGCATCGTTTTGTTCAAATAAAACGCCCCCACCCCACTTAGTCGTTTAGGGGCGAAGTGCAGATTTGCTTCGAACGAAAACGCGAGTCCCTTTGCGGCTTTACGCATCGTTTTGTTCAAATAAAATGCCAACCCCCCCCCCCACTTAGTCATTTAAGGACGAAGTGCAGATCTTCTTCGAACGAAAACGCGAGCTGTTTTGCGGCTTTACGCATCGTTTTGTTTAAATAAAATGCCACTCCCCCCCCTCCCCCGCATAGTCGTTTATGGGCGAAGTGCAGATTTGCTTCGAACAAAAACGTGAGCCCTTTGCCGCTTTAAGCATCGTTTTGTTCAAATAAAACGCCGCCCCCGCCCCACTTAGTCGTTTAAGGGTGAAGTGCAGATCTTCTTCGAACGAAAACGTGAGCCCCTTTGCGGTTTTAAGCATCATTTTGTTCAAATAAACCCCCCCCCCACTTAGTCGTTTAGGGGCGAAGTGCATATTTGCTTCGAACGAAACGCGAGTCCCTTTGCGGCTTTACGCATCGTTTTGTTTAAATAAAACCTCACTCCCCCCTCCCCGCATAGTCGTTTAAGGACGAAGTGCAGATTTGCTTCGAACGAAACGTGAGCCCCTTTGGGGTTTTAAGCATCATTTTGTTCAAATCAAACGCCACCCCCCCCCCCACTTAGTTGTTTAAGGACGAAGTGCAGATCTTCTTCGAACGAAAACGTGAGCCCCTTGCGGCTTTACGCATCGTTTAGTTTAAATAAAATGCCACCCCCCCGCCCACTTAGTCGTTTAGGGGCGAAGTGCAGATTTGCTTTGAACGAAAACACGGGTCCCTTTGCGGCTTTACGCATCGTTTTGTTCAAATAAAACGCCACTCCCCCCCCACTTAGTCGTTTAAGGGCAAAGTGCAGATTTCCTTCGAATGAAAACGCTAGCTTCTTTGCGGCTTTACGCATTGTTTTGTTGAAATAAAACGTCACTTCCCCCCCCCTTCCACTTAGTCGTTTAAGGGCGAAGGGCAGATTTGCTTCGAACGAAAAACGTGAGCCCCTATGCGGCTTTTCGCATCGTTTTGTTTAAATAAAACGTCACTCCCGTCACTTACTCGTTTAGGTGCGAAGTGCAGATTTTCTTCGAACGAAAATGTGAGCCCCTTTGCGGCTTTACACATCGTTTTGTTCAAATAAAACGCTACCCCCCCCCCCCCACTTAGTCATTTAAAGCCGAAGTGTAGATTTGCTTTGAATGAAAAACGCGAGCCCCTTTGCGTCTTTACACATAGTTTTGTTCAAATAAAACGCCACTATCCCCCCCACTTAGTTGTTTAAGGACGAAGTGCAGATCTTCTTCGAACGAAAACGTGAGCCTCTTTGCGGCTTTATGCATCGTTTTGTTTAAATAATATGCCACCCCCCCCCACTTAGTCGTTTAGGGGCGAAGTGCAGATTTGCTTCGAAGGAAAACGCGAGCCCCTTTGCGTCTTTACACATAGTTTTGTTCAAATAAAACGCCACTATCCCCCCCACTTAGTCGTTTAAGGGCGAAGGGTAGATTTGCTTCGAATGAAAAACGTGAGCCCCTTTGCGGCTTTACGCATCATTTTGTTCAAATAAAATGCCACTCCCCCCACTTAGTTGTTTAGGCACGAAGTGCAGATTTGCTTCTAACGAAAACACGAGTCCCTTTGCAAGCATCGTTTTGTTCGTATAAAATGCCATCCCCCCCCCCACTTAGTCGTTTATGGGCAAAGTGCAGATTTCCTTCGAACAAAAACGCGAGCTTCTTTGCGGCTTTACGCATTGTTTTGTTAAAATAAAACATCATTCCGCCCCCCCGGTCCACTTAGTTGTTTAAGGGCGAAGTGCAGATTTGCTTCGAACGAAAAACGCGAGCCCCTTTTTGCAGCTTTTCGCCTCGTTTTGTTTAAATGAAACGTCACTCCCGCCACTTAGTCGTTGTTGACGGTCCTTATGGTCCAATTTTACCGTCAACATGTTGCATCTTTTTGAATCAAACACCATCACCAAGAATAGACATAGGGATTATTTCTAACAAATTCCACTAGTCTTGGTGAAATTATGAATGCAGGTGCAATTCATATGAAAACAGGGAAAACATGCACGAAACATGGACTTTGCAATCGACGGATTTTCCCTGGACTAAAGAATATAGTCCAAAAGCCCAAAACCACAAAACAGAGCCTCAACATCAAACCAAGCAAGTGGATTGGGCCAGTACACAGCCAGAGGAAGGCACCGAGAGAAGAATCAAGCCTAGGGGAGTCCAGGCCGGTTCGGCCGAACCACCCTAGTGGGTTCGGCCGAACCGACGAGTGGGCCCCCTGGCCCATCTTTCTCTGGCGGTTTGTCACCGACGTCTGGAGGTCGGTTCCACCTGCAATTAATGCCACCGACGTCTGGAACCGCCTCCAAGTTGCCGACCTTCCAAGGCTATAAATAAAGGGCTACACCCCCTCTCTCAACACACCACCAACATCAAGATACAAGACAAAACTCTCATCCTTAGGCCAAGGGCCTCTTGTATTTTAGTAGAATAGGAGAGAGGGCAAGGAAGAGGAAGGAGTGTTCCTCCCTTTTGTAAAGTGGAGTAGTATTTCCTTTTCTTTTACCTTGGCGTGTAAACACTCTTTTTGGTGATTTATACGTGGTGATCTACTTATCTATCGTGACATATCTTTGTGTTAGACGTAATTCTTGTTATACTTGTTTACGGGATCATCGCTTCGCAAGAAGTACTCTAGCTTTCGAACTCAGTTCTAGGCCGAGGCTAGAGTAGTGGTCAATAGCATAGACGTGGTGTCTAGGCTGGAGATCGCCTTTGTTTGCTGTGTGCCCCACGGTTTGTAGAGGTAGGTGGCGGGAAGTGACAGCCCTGTCATCCAAAGGAACCCTCCACGTTCGGGTACATAGTAGAGCTTTCGTAGACCGGAGTGGCTTGGCAGACCAAGCCTAAGACGGTGCCCGAAGTAAACAAGTCTAGCTTGCGTTCGTCTACCTTTAAAGGATAAATAGATAAGAGTCACCCTCTCGACCCTATTTTGCTACGTTGTCTTGGTTGTCCTTGGGTAAACTAACCTTGTTGCAGAAATACTCTGTTCCCTGCGGATATAAATACGATACCTTGGAATACTCCCGGGTGAAGTGCTACAACGGTATTCCGTGCGCTTGCGGATTTATTCGTGACGTAAGAAATACCAACAAGCATTTCTGGCGCCGTTGCCGGGGAACGGTTGTTATCTTTGTAACGAATCAGGTTTGCCCTCGTAATCTATCTTACTTACCGTTCTGTTTTTATTTTTTCCTTACATTCAAAATTTCACAAAAACATATCATGGAGTCACACCCAACCATCCAATCTTTCTCCACTCCACGGGGTGAACTCTTAGAGCCACCATCATCATCACAACCTATTTCTTCACCTGGCTATGAGTTCTCCCCGATTACATTTCGATGATTAGAGGTTTATCCTTTTCGGGTTTTAAACATGAAAATCCTTATGAACACTTGCGAGAGTTTGAACATTTGTGTTCATGCCGATTGATCCATGGCATGACACAAGAAACATTGAAGTGGAAGTTGTTTCCCTTCTCTCTCAATGAGAAGGCGAAGCAATGGTACACTTACACCGCTAAGAGAGTGAACGGTGATTGGAAAGAATTGCGAGACAAATTTTGTCTAGCATTCTTCCCCGTATCTCGTATCACTTCTCTACGAGCGGAAATAATAGGCTTTCGACAAGAAGAAAAGGAAACCTTAAGTGCGTCATGGATTCGGTTCTGTTCTCTAACGGACTCCGGACCAGAATTATTGCTCCCCGAACCCGTTTTATTACAACACTTTTATTCGGGATTGAGCAACGATACCGCACTTTATCTTGACACGACCGCGGGTGGATCTTTTTCTCATAAGACCATAGCGGAAGCACACGAACTTTTGGATCGAATTGTGGAAAACACACCTTTTTCCGCCGACTTACTCGTAGAGCCGGAGTCGGAAGATGAGGAACTCGTTGTGCAAGAGACACAACACTTGGTGCCCATGATGGAGCACCTAGCACTCGAGTCCTCATCTAACACAAGAACAATGATAGAGGAAGATGAACCTCTTGATTTCCCATTTGAGTTCAAGGAAGAAATTTTTGAAGATTTTGGAAACACCTTGAACTACTCCTATCAAAAGAAACCAAGCACTCCCTGCACCAACCCCGAACCTATTGAAAAATCTCTTCTCTTAAAAACTGTTCGGAAGTTGACAAAGCAATCATGAGCGATGAATGGTTGATGGAAAACGAACTTTCTTCGGAAGTTCTTCGACTTGATCATCCTAGATCAACCATTCGTGGCTCAATTCGGGGAGTAATGGTAGATGTTCTCTATAATCCTCTAGTAGGTGCCAACATCATGTCCGAATCTTTTGCTTCAACTTTATTTGCTTCAACTTGCCGAAAAACTTCGTTGATAATCCCGAGGCTCTTGCGAGAAAGACTCGACCTCGCGTCGTTGTCTCTCCTCAAGAACCCACGACAAGCGAGCCCGCATCTTCCGCACCATCAACCTCAACACTCATGGCTGAAAGGACCCTTCGTGACTACTCTGCGCCCTCCGTCGCCAATGTGCCCATTGGGCCCAACGTCGACGCTGGTGCCGCAGGACTTGACATCAAGTCCAGCCTCATCACTATGGTGCAAGCCATTCCCTTTTGTGGAAAGGCCTCCGAGGACGCCAACTCTCATCTCCAACAGTTCCTGGAGATATGCAACACATCAGCCACGGCCGGAGTCAACCAAGATGCTATCGGACTTCGCCTGTTTCCCCTATCCCTCCTTGGGAAGGCGAAACAGTGGTTCTATGCCAATCGTGCAAGCATTGACACTTGGGACAAATGTTCCACGGCGTTCCTCGCCAAGTTTTTCCCGATGGGTAAAACCAATGCCCTTCGTGGAAGAATTGCAAGTTTCCAGCAAGCGACAAATGAATCCATGCCCGAGGCATGGGAAAGGCTTCAAGAATACATTCTGGCCTGTCCTCACCATGGGATGGAGGAATGGCTCATTCTTCAACACTTCTACAACGGGTTGACACCAACGACCCGTGGACATATGGATGCCGCTGCTGGAGGAGCCTTCTTCTCCAAAACCGTTGCCCAAGCAAAAGAACTCATAGAGAAGATGGTCTCCAATCAAGGGTGGAGCGATGATCGACTCCAAACACGCTCAAGAGGCGTACACCCTGTCAAGGAGGTGGACATGCTGTCCGCCAAGGTTGACCTCCTCATAAAACGCTTGGATGAACACAACGCAAATGGTGGTGTTCATGCATTGGACTCACACATGACGTGTGAGGAATGCGGGAACACCGGCCACATGGGGAAGGATTGCCCCCATACCCATGAAGAAGCATTCTACATGAACAACAACAACGGGTATCGTCCAAACGGAGGACAAGGGTACAACCAAAACCGACCATCATATCAAGGAGGTAACAATTTTTCTGGCTTTAACAATAATCAGCCTTCCTTGAAAGATTTGGTTTATGGCCAAGCTAAAATCAACGAATCTATCAACAAAAAGCTTGCTGCCAATGACAAAGTCTTAGAAAACATAACTGCACAAATAGAAGGCTTCTCCTCTCGCTTTCAAAAATCAGCTGAGCTTTAATAAAATGATTGAAACCCAAGTTGCTCAGCTAGCTGCTCTTATTCCTGGTTCTAATTCTGGGAAGATCCGGGGCAACCCGAGTCTTCTTTGGAAAATGTTAATGCGGTTACCACGAGGGGAGGAAAATCCACTCGGGATCCGCCATATCCTAACCATGCAGCAAAGAAGAACAGGAACGAACCGGAGGAGGAAAGCCCTTCTACTACCAAAGAAAAAGAAGAAGAACCGAAGCCAAGTGACGGGAAGAATGGAATTGAATTTCAAGACACAAGCTTCTTGCCATTCCCTCACAGAAACAGGAAGCCAAAGGAGGATGAACAATTTGCTCGATTCGTCGAGACCATCCGAAGGATTCATGTCAACGTGCCATTGTTGGACATGGTGCAAGTGCCCACATATGCACGTTACCTTAAAGACATCCTCAACAACAAGAGACCATTACCCAACGAGGAAATGGTCAAGCTCACAGAAGAGTGTAGCGCAGCTATACTCAATCGGCTTCCAGAAAAGAAGAAGGACCCTGGCTGCCCCACAATATCATGTTCCATTGGGGCACACCACTTCGACCAAGCCTTATGTGATCTTGGGGCAAGCGTCGGCGTGATGCCCAAAGAAGTCTTTGATCGTTTGAGCTACACAACCTTGACTCCTACACCAATGAGGTTGCAATTGGCGGACTCTTCGGTCCGCTACCCCGCGGGAATAGCCGAAGACGTGCCGGTAAAAATTCGAGGCAACTTCATACCGGTGGACTTTGTGGTGCTTGAGATGGATATTGACAAGAACACGCCCCTCATTTTGGGACGTCCCTTCCTCGAGTACCGCAAACGCCCAAATTGATGTTGGGAATGGAGAAATCCGATTCCACATCAATGGGAAGGAGGAAAAGTTTGAGTTTCAACCAAGAAAAGAACAATGCTCAATGATCAAGATCAAGTATGGGCCAAATCCCTCAAACATCCGTGAAGTTGAAGTGACACCAAGAAAGACGGATAGTCTCGTCGCCTTTTGGAAGCAACTTGACAAAATTGAGAATCCGTCATGGTACCAACCCAAGAAGCCTGCAACAGCAAGGCCGGGATTATGGGCCAAGAAGCCGATCCTTCAAGACACAAAGCCACCTACATCAACAAAGACCAACCAAGTGTGGCAAGTGAAGAAGGTGCAGCCATCTTCATCCTCCTCTCCAGGGAAAGGGCCTGCACCACAAGGATGAAAAGAAATGGAGAAGTCCTCGCTCGCCGGACTTAAAATGGCGAAGCCCTGGCCGACAGGGATAAATCGGTATTATCTTTCGATTTCTTTTTGATTTTGTTTTCCACCACATGCATTTAAAAAAAAAATAATAATAATAATAAAAACCTCCCTGCATACTCTATTTTATCACAAGAAAATTTTCATTTCATTTATTTGGATTTTCCGCCAGCATATTCGATTTTTTTTTCCACTCGCCATGCATATAAAATTTGAAAACCAAAATCCTTTTACGTCCAAATTTTCCTACTTTTGTTTGAAACTTTTGGACAACCCTTGTATCCTTATACAAAACCCAAAAACAATTTTGCATGTTGGAATTTTCTCCAACACTTTTTCTCGAGATTTGATTTTTCGAATAAAGTTGAATTTGAGGCAACTTTCTTTGGATTTCTTATTGAGCAAATATTTCCGAGGAATATCCGGACGTAGCAACCATGGTCAATGATCATTTGGCCGTTGGGGGCTATGGGCCAAAAGGGGAGCAAGAGGGACCCACAGCAGGCCGGCCGAACCCACCTCCTTGGTTCGGCCGAACTGCTATGACCGTTGCTCGGTCTGTCCTTTTTCCCAACGGTCATATGCCCCTTCTAACGTTCAAAAACGGCTACTTCGTGAGCTATAAGTAGAGGTGGCCGGGCCAGAGCTCTCTCCCCCTCTCACACTATCATTTCCACTCCTCACTCACTTCATTCTCATTGCTCTCAAGTTTTCCATTGCCCTCACTTGCTCATTGCCTAAAAGTTCTGCAGAAATCTTTTGTTCTTGGTGTGCTTTCTAGTTTTTGGTTTGAGTTGTTTTTGTTTGGTTTTCTCGAGTTGCGATTTCTTGCTCACATGAACAACCGACGGTGTCGCCAATTTGATTTTTCCCTCACATAACCCGTTCGGAGTTGTTGTTCTTGTGTTCTTGCTCTCTTTGTGTGCAGCCATGACCGGTGCCAAGAAGCTGTTCGGGTCGATCAAGAGGTCCTTGAGCTCACGCTCAAGTTCAAGCTCTTCACGTCGAAGCACCCGCGCACGCCCCGTAGTCGAGTCACCGCCAAGTTCACCACCACAAGTCGAGGAAGAAGGGCAAGAGGGCAACATCGAGCATCGTCTCCTCACCGACACCGACCTCGACTTAGTGGGCGAGTACGAGACGCACACCTACACGCTTCTCCAACACCGCCTCTTTGCTCCTACGCGAGCATTTGACACGGAGCTGCTGCACAAAATAGGTATGGATGCTGAATTTGCTCAAGTATTTAAAGCCTTAGGGTGGACAGATTTTGCTAGTGTAGATGAGCCGGGTTCCCGCTTGCTTACACTTCAGTTTTTATGCACCCTACGAACGGTAGATGAAGGAATTTCTTTTCGGTTTTTCCGTGAATCCTACCGTTTGACTTGGAAAGAACTTAGCACTCTTCTTGGCTTTAATACTCGCTGCAATACCGACTTGGATGGTGCCCTTCCTCAGTTTTCAAAGCATGCTTTTTGGGAGAGGATTACGGGTCTTCCTAGTTGCGTGCGACCTAGAACTAATCACATCCATCATCCTACCTTGCGTTTTATGCACATGTGGATTGCTATCACTCTTTTTCCAAGGAGTGATATTCGAATTGTGCGCGAGGATGAGCTAAAAATTCTTTTTGCTGCGGTTGATAAAATTAAGATTGCTCCCGTGAAAGCCATGATTCGCCAATGGATAGAAAATCTTGGGACGATAGGACCAATTGAATGTACCTCTTTAGTGACACGAATTGCCATGCGGGTGGGAGCTTTACATGATGCTAATGTTGAATACCTTGCTACACCTCGCTCTCTTATAAATAAAGATTATCTTATTCATGGTCACTCTCTTAAGAATGGTCCGAACGATTCCCTCATATATTATTTTGTGGGATATACAAACGAGTTTCGGTTACCTAACCCGGACCTTCGTTTGTATACTCTCAAAAATCTAACCATTGAGCTCCAAGAAGCGGAGCGGTCTCGCAGGAGTGTATCTTCTCGCAGGGGGCGCACAGATCGGAACAGCCATCTACCTCCGAGATGCCCACACCGCAGCCCACGGCTCATGGCGGGCCGGGGTACAGCCACCCCGGGCTTTCTCCCGGTGGGTACCCAGCCCCGCCACCTCACATGGCCGGGGGATCGGCGTGGCAAACTCCGGGATATGGCCCGGGGCTGTTTTCTCCACAACAACAATGGGAGGAACACTCCACCGACTCCGGATCAGCCCAAGGCTACAACTTTGAGCAGGAGATGAACAACCTCTCCTCACAAATGGGAAGACTCCAAACCACGGCGGAAGACACCGAGTATGCGCTCAACCAACACATCTTGCAAAATCGTCAATGGCAAGAGCGCACCGACACCCAGCTCACCACCCTCACCAACATGACGGAGCAACAACGAGCCGATCTTTTGGCTTACTTCCGTCACATGGGGTTCATTCCACCAAACCCATGAGCAAGAACAAGCTTGGGGGGGGCAGCACCCTCGCTAAGGTATCATGTATCGCAACTTGTATCCTTTATTGTCTCCTGTTTTTGCTTGTTCTTGCCTCTCATATGAAAAACAAAATAAAAATGATAAAACTAAAAAGAACAAAAAGAAGTAGCTTAGTTTCCTTTTATGCGCTGCAAGTATGTTGCTAGTCTTTCTATGTTGAGATGATGAATAGTTGCTCTGTTTTATTTCTCTCATGTGCCTAGTTTATAATTTAGAACTCTCCTAGTTTTGAGTTTGTTGGCTGGCAAAACTTGTTTAGAACCTGAAACTTGTGGGCTGCACATGCTTGAGCTGCACCTAAGTTGTTGTGAGATGATGATATGGTAAAAAGAGCTGCTATGATCTTGTCCTAAGTTGAACTTGAAATCTCCGGAATTTTGTTCCCAAAAATTGCGAAATCTATAAGTTCCCAAGTGATGATAAATTCCTACCAAAGCCATATGCAAATTTCCTTTGAAAACCTTACTCATTTGCTACTTGTTACTTCATTGAGCTTTATCAAAATTGTGTGACCCTAGTGAGATGCTTTTCATACTCTCATGATCAAGATCACGTACACATTCCACCTCATATGCTACACTTCTACACCGGAAGTTAGCAACATGTCATGCCATCCACCAAAATAAAGACACTCCTCACATTTTATCACCTCTCTTAAAATATCAAAAGAAGGCATGGCTATGCAAAAGAAAAAGAAAATAAGGCTCACAAAAGATGAGCATGAGAAAAAGAAAAAAAAAAAAAAAAGCTGCTCTCATTTCGAGCATGGAAAAAGAAAGAAGAAAAGATAGCCATGCCCAAAATCCAAAATAAAAAGAGGTGAAACAAAAAGAGGAGTAGTCACATACACCACCACCATCATTTTCACACTTGCACATCTTGATCTACGATTGTATGACTTGCTATCTCCATGGATCCACTCTTTTGGTTTTGCAAAATATGAATGCAAGTATGCCTCATTTCATATCCTACCTTGAGCTCCACAAAAGCCTATTAGATGTAGGATGAGGCAATACACATGCCTTGGTGAGGAATACAAACACCACTAGAGCGATTCGAGAGTATCACTTGTGGAACGTGGTTTTACTTGAAAAAAAATCCTTTGGAAAACTTCCGGAGAATAAAAAGCAAGACAAGGGAAGAGAAAATAAATGCTCTATACACCGTTCTCTCTCTCAACCGCCCAAGGTAAAGTGAAAAGCACAAAGCCCCATGAGGACTAAGGGGAAGGGTGAGTTACCATTGCCAACTTATTCAACTCAAGGATGAGTATCTTTGTTATACACTTGGTACCTTTGAGAAGTAGGCATTATAGCAACTCCTGATCAACAACCTAAAGTTCCACTACTTGCTCGGGACGAGCAAGGGGTAAGCTTGGGGGACTTGTTGACGGTCGTTACGGACCAATTTCGACCGTCAATTAGTCAAATAAATGAGAAGGACTAGGCGTGTCTTACACGCATTTTACTTAGAAATAACCTAGTTCCACTTGTACCTCTAGATTTTTAGTGTGCAGGTGGATAATGATGAATTCCAGGCCCCGAGGCGACAAATCAACACTTTTACAAAACTTCCACTTCGCCGCGGGAATCAACTCCAAGATAAAAGGCCAATGACCACGAAATACAACACAAAGAAGGCCACAAGCACCTGGATCAAAGACCAACATCCAGTGGGGGAGCCAACTGCCAAAGCCCAGCCCAGGAGGGGCCAGGACCAGTTCGGCCGAACCCACCGGGGTGGTTCGGCCGAACCAGGATGGTGGCCCCCCGGCCCACTTTTCTCCGGCGGTTTGCCCACCGCCTCCGGAGGTCGGTTCCACGCGCATTAAATGCCACCGACCTACGAAACCGCCTCCAGGAGCCGACCTTTCAAGCCTATATAAGGAGGGGTACCCCCCTCCTTAACACACACAACAACACAAGGATCATTCTCTCCTCACACTAGAAGTTTAGAGGCTTTCTAGGTAGTGCTAGGCTTAGTAGTGGGCTGCCTCATTGCTCCCAAGGTCTTGTGGAGAATTGGGTATAGCTCTTGTATCCTCTCTTTGTAAGACTTGATCTTTTATATATGGAATACTTTCGTTTATATCCTTGTCATGAGCTTGACAGAGTAGTCATGATCTTGCTTGATCGTTCATCGTTCGTTCATATGAGTTCATCGTTCGTTCTTCGTTCTTCATTAATAGAAGATGAACACATATCGAATGTTCTTCGTTCGTTCATACTTGATCATCGATTACTCTTGATCTTACTTGGTTGATTGCCGTTCGTCGCTCATTCTTGAGCGACGAACGCCTTTGCATGACTTAGTGCTAGCTTTGATCCTTTCGTCTGGCTTATGCTAGTTAGACTAGTGTTCTTATGAATAGGCTTCGGGTTCATCGTCCCGCAAGGGTGCTCTAGATTTACCACCATGTCGATCCGTAGGGTTGGGGTGCCTCGAGGGATCTAGAGTTGTGGTTAGTGACGCCGGCATGGTGCTGGGGTTATCTACCCACCTTTGAATGTGCTTCGTGTCCCACGGTTTGTAGAGGTAGGTGACAAGAAGTGACAGCCTTGTCATCCAAAGTAATCCTCCACGTTCGGGCATGGCATAGGAGTCTAAAAGGCCGGAGTCGCGAGGCGGACCTCGCGTAAGACGGATCTCCCGATGATGCCTAGGCATTAGACGCTTGCTTGCGCTTGCATGATCTTGGATGTTAGGTAGAAGCTGCGCACTCATATGAATGTTGTATCATTAGGAGTAGTAGTCTGCTAGTCTAGTTTAGCTTTATCTAGGATTGCCTCTATCCCTTTTATTAGAGAATACATTGCCTTGGTGTGTGTCACACTATCCTCAACTTATTGCTCCTAACCCCTGCATTGGAATGTGATTACTTCATCATTCTTTTGTAACACCATGAGCATAAGTACTCTTATCAACCATGTCTTCCTTTGGGAAAATATAAATACGATACCCTTGAATACTCTCGGGTGAAATGCTACAACGGGTTATCCGTCCGCTTGCGGATATTCATGACCCACCTTATAATACATATCTAGTACTTGTACTGGATGTGGATTATTTGGTTAAATAGTGCAAGTGACTTAAACCCTTGGCTCTCCCGCGGTCACGTGTTTCTTTCCGCGTGACCTTAAGAGATGCCAACAGCTATGTAAAAAAAAAAAAAAAAAAAAAAAAAAGAAAAAGCTCACACAGATGAGCAATGAAAAGAAAGCTCACAAAGATGAGCAATGAAAAAGAGAGAAGAAAAGAGATGCTCAAGCATAGAGCAAGAAAAGAAAAGAAAGAAAATAAAAAGATAGCCATGTCTCGAAAATGCAAAATAAAGAGAGGTCAATTGCAATAGGAGTTGTCACTTTTTCATATCCATACACACACGCACTTCTTGATCAAGGTTGCATGACTTGGCTTCTCCATGGATCCTTTCTTTTGGCTTAGCAATATTTGTGATACAAGTATGCCTCTCTCATTCCCTACCGAGCTCCACATACAAGCCTAAGAAGTAGGAAAAGAGAGGCAACACAATGCCTTGGTGAGGAAAACACTTTTGAGCGATTCAAGAGAATCGAAGAGGAGCGGGAGTCATGTTGTTTATTTTCAAAACTTTCAAAAACCCAAGGTGCTTAGTGAGCAAAAGTATAGTGACTTGAGTCATGAGCTGTTCCACTTATCAATCATCCAAGAATGCATGTTAGCCACCGTCATGTTCACAAGTAAAACGGTGTGGCTTGTAATAACATGTGTGCAGGTCTCTAAGGGGAGAGATCTCTCAACTTACGCTCCCACCTTTACTCGAGGACGAGCAAAGAGCTAAGTGTGGGGGTCTTGTTGACGGTTCTTATGGTCCAATTTTACCGTCAACATGTTGCATCTTTTGAATCAAACACCATCACCAAGAATAGACATAGGGATTATTTCTAACAAATTCCACTAGTCTTGGTGAAATTATGAATGCAGGTGCAATCCATATGAAAACAGGGAAAACATGCACGAAACATGGACTTTGCAATCGACGGATTTTCCCGGACTAAAGAATATAGTCCAAAAGCCCAAAACCACAAAACAGAGCCTCAACATCAAACCAAGCAAGTGGATTGGGCCAGTACACAGCCAGGGAAGGCACCGAGAGAAGAATCAAGCCCAGGGGAGTCCAGGCCGGTTCGGCCGAACCACCCTAGTGGGTTCGGCCGAACCGACAGGTGGGCCCCCGGCCCATCTTTCTGCGGCGGTTTGTCACCGACGTCCGGAGGTCGGTTCCACCTGCAATTAATGCCACCGACGTACTGGAACCGCCTCCAAGTTGCCGACCTTCCAAGGCTATAAATAAAGGGCTACACCCCCTCTCTCAACACACCACCAACATCAAGATACAAGACAAAACTCTCATCCTTAGGCCAAGGGCCTCTTGTATTTTAGTAGAATAGGAGAGAGGGCAAGGAAGAGGAAGGAGTGTTCCTCCCTTTTGTAAAGTGGAGTAGTATTTCCTTTTCTTTTACCTTGGCGTGTAAACACTCTTTTTGGTGATTTATACGTGGTGATCTACTTATCTATCGTGACATATCTTTGTGTTAGACGTAATTCTTGTTATACTTGTTTACGGGATCATCGCTTCGCAAGAAGTACTCTAGCTTTCGAACTCGGTTCTAGGCCGAGGCTAGAGTAGTGGTCAATAGCATAGACGTGGTGTCTAGGCTGGAGATCGCCTTTGTTTGCTGTGTGCCCCACGGTTTGTAGAGGTAGGTGGCAGGAAGTGACAGCCCTGTCATCCAAAGGAACCCTCCACGTTCGGGTACATAGTAGAGCTTTCGTAGACCGGAGTGGCTTGCAGACCAAGCCTAAGACGGTGCCCGAAGTAAACAAGTCTAGCTTGCGTTCGTCTACCTTTAAAGGATAAATAGATAAGAGTCACCCTCTCGACCCTATTTTGCTTGTGCTTGGGTAAACTAACCTTGTTGCAGAAATACTCCGTTCCCTGCGGATATAAATACGATACCTTGGAATACTCCGGGTGAAGTGCTACAACGGTATTCCGTGCGCTTGCGGATTTATTCGTGACGTAAGAAATACCAACACTGCTCTTATTCCTGGTTCTAATTCTGGGAAGATCCGGGGCAACCCGAGTCTTCTTTGGAAAATGTTAATGCGGTTACCACGAGGGAGGAAAATCCACTCGGGATCCGCCATATCCTAACCATGCAGCAAAGAAGAACAGGAACGAACCGGAGGAGGAAAGCCCTTCTACTACCAAAGAAAAAGAAGAAGAACCGAAGCCAAGTGACGGGAAGAATGGAATTGAATTTCAAGACACAAGCTTCTTGCCATTCCCTCACAGAAATAGGAAGCCAAAGGAGGATGAACAATTTGCTCGATTCGTCGAGACCATCCGAAGGATTCATGTCAACGTGCCATTGTTGGACATGGTGCAGGTGCCCACATATGCACGTTACCTTAAAGACATCCTCAACAACAAGAGACCATTACCCAACGAGGAAATGGTCAAGCTCACGAGAGGAGTGTAGCGCAGCTATACTCAATCGGCTTCAGAAAAGAAGAAGGACCCTGGCTGCCCCACAATATCATGTTCCATTGGGGCACACCACTTCGACCAAGCCTTATGTGATCTTGGGGCAAGCGTCGGCGTGATGCCCAAAGAAGTCTTTGATCGTTTGAGCTACACAACCTTGACTCCTACACCAATGAGGTTGCAATTGGCAGACTCTTCGGTCCGCTACCCCGCGGGAATAGCCGAAGACGTGCCGATAAAATTCGAGGCAACTTCATACCGGTGGACTTTGTGGTGTTTGAGATGGATATTGACAAGAACACGCCCCTCATTTTGGGACGTCCCTTCCTCAGCACCGCAAACGCCCAAATTGATGTTGGGAATGGAGAAATCCGATTCCACATCAATGGGAAGGAGGAAAAGTTTGAGTTTCAACCAAGAAAAGAACAATGCTCAATGATCAAGATCAAGTATGGGCCAAATCCCTCAAACATCCGTGAAGTTGAAGTGACGCCAAGAAAGACGGATAGTCTCATTGCCTTTTGGAAGCAACTTGACAAAACTGAGAATCCGTCATGGTACCAACCCAAGAAGCCTGCAACAGCAAGGCCGGGATTATGGGCCAAGAAGCCGGTCCTTGAGGACACAAAGCCACCTACATCAACAACGACCAAACAAGTGTGGCAAGTGAAGAAGGTGCAGCCATCTTCATCCTCCTCTCCAGGGAAAGGGCCTGCACCACAAGGATGAAAAGAAATGGAGAAGTCCTCGCTCGCCGGACTTAAAATGGCGAAGCCCCGGCCGACAGGATAAATCGGCATTATCTTTCGATTTCTTTTTGATTTTGTTTTCCACCACATGCATTTTAAAAAAAAAAAATAAATAATAATAATAATAAAAACCTCCCTGCATATTCTATTTTATCACAAGAAAATTTTCATTTCATTTATTTGGATTTTCCGCCAGCATATTTGATTTTTTTTTTTCACTCGCCATGCATATAAAATTTGAAAACCAAAATCCTTTTACGTCCAAATTTTCCTAGTTTTGTTTGAAACTTTTGGACAACCCTTGTATCCTTATACAAAACCCAAAAACAATTTTGCATGTTGGAATTTTCTCCAACACTTTTTCTCGAGATTTGATTTTTCGAATAAAGTTGAATTTGAGGCAACTTTCTTTGGATTTCTTCTTGAGCAAATATTTCGAGGAATATCTGGACGTAGCAACCATGGTCAATGATCATTTGGCCGTTGGGGGCTATGGGCCAAAAGGGGAAGCAAGAGGGACCCACAGCAGGCCGGCCGAACCCACCTCCTTGGTCCGGCCGAACCGCTATGACCGTTGCTCGGTCTGTCTTTTTTTTTCCAACGGTCATATGCCCCTTCTAACGTTCAAAAACGGCTACTTCGTGAGCTATAAGTAGAGGTGGCCGGGCCGGAGCTCTCTCCCCTCTCACACTATCATTTCCACTCCTCACTCACTTCATTCTCATTACTCTCAAGTTTTCCATTGCCCTCACTTGCTCATTGCCTAAAAGTTCTGCAGAAATCTTTTGTTCTTGGTGTGCTTTCTAGTTTTTGGTTTGATTTGTTTTTGTTTGGTTTTCTCGAGTTGCGACTTCTTGCTCACATGAACAACCGACGGTGTCGCAATTTGATTTTCCCTCACATAACCCGTTCGGAGTTGTTGTTCTTGTGTTCTTGCTCTCTTTGTGTGCAGCCATGACCGGTGCCAAAAAGCTGTTCGGGTCGATCAAGAGGTCCTTGAGCTCACGCTCAAGTTCAAGCTCTTCACGTCGAAGCACCCGCGCACGCCCCGTAGTCGAGTCACCGCCAAGTTCACCACCACAAGTCGAGGAAGAAGGGCAAGAGGGCAACATCGAGCATCGTCTCCTCACCGACTCCGACCTCGACTTAGTGGGCGAGTACGAGACGCACACCTACACGCTTCTCCAACACCGTCTCTTTGCTCCTACGCGAGCATTTGACACGGAGCTGCTGCACAAAATAGGTATGGATGCTGAATTTGCTCAAGTATTTAAAGCCTTAGGGTGGACAGATTTTGCTAGTGTAGATGAGCCGGGTTCCCGCTTGCTTACACTTCAGTTTTTATGCACCCTACGAACGGTAGATGAAGGAATTTCTTTTCGGTTTTTCCGTGAATCCTACCGTTTGACTTGGAAAGAACTTAGCACTCTTCTTGGCTTTAATACTCGCTGCAATACCAACTTGGATGGTGCCCTTCCTCAGTTTTCAAAGCATGCTTTTTGGGAGAGGATTACGGGTCTTCCTAGTTGCGTGCGACCTAGAGCTAATCACATCCATCATCCTACCTTGCGTTTTATGCACATGTGGATTGCTATCACTCTTTTTCCAAGGAGTGATATTCGAATTGTGCGTGAGGATGAGCTAAAAATTCTTTTTGCTGCGGTTGATAAGATTAAGATTGCTCCGTGAAAGCCATGATTCGCCAATGGATAGAAAATCTTGGGACGATAGGACCAATTGAATGTACCTCTTTAGTGACACGAATTGCCATGCGGGTGGGAGCTTTACATGATGCTAATGTTGAATACCTTGCTACACCTCGCTCTCTTATAAATAAAGATTATCTTATTCAAGGTCACTCTCTTAAGAATGGTCCGAACGATTCCCTCATATATTATTTTGTGGGATATACAAACGAGTTCCGGTTACCTAACCCGGACCTTCGTTTGTATACTCTCAAAAATCTAACCATTGAGCTCCAAGAAGCGGAGCGGTCTCGCAGGAGTGTATCTTCTCGCAGGGGGCGCACAGATCGGAACAGCCATCTACCTCCGAGATGCCCACACCGCAGCCCACGGCTCATGGCGGGCCGGGTACAGCCACCCCGGGCTTTCTCCCGGTGGGTACCCAGCCCCGCCACCTCACATGGCCGGGGGATCGGCGTGGCAAACTCCGGGATATGGCCCGGGGCTGTTTTCTCCACAACAACAATGGGAGGAACACTCCACCGACTCCGGATCAGCCCAAGGCTACAACTTTGAGCAGGAGATGAACAACCTCTCCTCACAAATGGGAAGACTCCAAACCACGGCGGAAGACACCGAGTATGCGCTCAACCAACACATCTTGCAAACTCATCAATGGCAAGAGCGCACCGACACCCAGCTCACCGCCCTCACCAACATGACGGAGCAACAACGAGCCGATCTTTTGGCTTACTTCCGTCACATGGGGTTCATTCCACCAAACCCATGAGCAAGAACAAGCTTGGGGGGGGGCAGCACCCCCGCTAAGGTATCATGTATCGCAACTTGTATCCTTTATTGTCTCTTGTTTTTGCTTGTTCTTGCCTCTCATATGAAAAACAAAATAAAAATGATAAAACTAAAAAGAACAAAAAGAAGTAGCTTAGTTTCCTTTTATGCGCTGCAAGTATGTTGCTATGTTGAGATGATGAATAGTTGCTCTGTTTTATTTCTCTCATGTGCCTAGTTTATAATTTAGAACTCTCCTAGTTTTGAGTTTGTTGGCTAGCAAAACTTGCTTAGAACCTCGAAACTTGTGGACTGCACATGCTTGAGCTGCACCTAAGTTGTTGTGAGATGATGATATGGTAAAAAGAGCTGCTATGATCTTGTCCTAAGTTGAACTTGAAATCTCCGGAATTTTGTTCCCAAAAATTGCAAAATCTATAAGTTCCCAAGTGATGATAAATTCCTACCAAAGCCATATGCAAATTTCCTTTGAAAACCTTACTCATTTGCTACTTGTTACTTCATTGAGCTTTATCAAAATTGTGTGACCCTAGTGAGATGCTTTTCATACTCTCATGATCAAGATCACGTACACATTCCACCTCATATGCTACACTTCTACACCGGAAGTTAGCAACATGTCATGCCATCCACCAAAATAAAGACACTCCTCACATTTTATCACCTCTCTTAAAATATCAAAAGAAGGCATGGCTATGCAAAAGAAAAGAAAATAAAGCTCACAAAAGATGAGCAAAAAAAAAAAAAAAAAAAAAAAAAGCTGCTCTCATTCCGAACATGGAAAAAGAAAGAAGAAAAGATAGCCATGCCCAAAATCCAAAATAAAAAGAGGTGAAACAAAAAGAGGAGTAGTCACATACACCACCACCATCATTTTCACACTTGCACATCTTGATCTACGATTGTATGACTTGCTATCTCCATGGATCCACTCTTTTGGTTTTGCAAAATATGAATGCAAGTATGCCTCATTTCATATCCTACCTTGAGCTCCACAAAAGCCTATTAGATGTAGGATGAGGCAATACACATGCCTTGGTGAGGAATACAAACACCACTAGAGCGATTCGAGAGTATCACTTGTGGAACGTGGTTTTACTTGAAAAAATCCTTTGAAAACTTCCGGAGAATAAAAAGCAAGACAAGGGAAGAGAAAATAAATGCTCTATACACCGTTCTCTCTCTCAACCGCCCAAGGTAAAGTGAAAAGCACAAAGCCCCATGAGGACTAAGGGGAAGGGTGAGTTACCATTGCCAACTTATTCAACTCAAGGATGAGTATCTTTGTTATACACTTGGTACCTTTGAGAAGTAGGCATTATAGCAACTCCTGATCAACAACCTAAAGTTCTACTACTTGCTCGGGACGAGCAAGGGGTAAGCTTGGGGGACTTGTTGACGGTCGTTACGACCAATTTCGACCGTCAATTAGTCAAATAAATGAGAAGGACTAGGCATGTCTTACACGCATTTTACTTAGAAATAACCTAGTTCCACTTGTACCTCTAGATTTTTAGTGTGCAGGTGGATAATGATGAATTCCAGGCCCCGAGGCGACAAATCAACACTTTTACAAAACTTCCACTTCGCCACGGGAATCAACTCCAAGATAAAAGGCCAATGACCACGAAATACAACACAAAGAAGGCCACAAGCACCTGGATCAAAGACCAACATCCAGTGGGGGAGCCAACTGCCAAAGCCCAGCCCAGGAGGGGCCGGGACCGATTCGGCCGAACCCACCAGGGTGGTTCGGCCGAACCAGTCTGGTGGCCCCCCGGCCCACTTTTCTTTGGCGGTTTGCCCACCGCCTCCGGAGGTCGGTTCCACGCGCATTAAATGCCACCGACCTACGAAACCGCCTCCAGGAGCCGACCTTTCAAGCCTATATAAGGAGGGGTACCCCCCTCCTTAACACACACAACAACACAAGGATCATTCTCTCCTCACACTAGAAGTTTAGAGGCTTTCTAGGTAGTGCTAGGCTTAGTAGTGGGCTGCCTCATTGCTCCCAAGGTCTTGTGGAGAATTGGGTATAGCTCTTGTATCCTCTCTTTGTAAGACTTGATCTTTTATATATGGAATACTTTCGTTTATATCCTTGTCATGAGCTTGACAGAGTAGTCATGATCTTGCTTGATCGTTCATCGTTCGTTCATATGAGTTCATCGTTCGTTCTTCGTTCTTCATTAATAGAAGATGAACACATATCGAATGTTCTTCGTTCGTTCATACTTGATCATCGATTACTCTTGATCTTACTTGATTGATTGCCGTTCGTCGCTCATTCTTGAGCGACGAACGCCTTTGCATGACTTAGTGCTAGCTTTGATCCTTTCGTCTCGGCTTATGCTAGTTAGGCTAGTGTTCTTATGAATAGGCTTCGGTTCATCAGTCCCGCAAGGGTGCTCTAGATTTACCACCATGTCGATCCGTAGGGTTGGGGTGCCTCGAGGGATCTAGAGTTGTGGTTAGTGACGCCGGCATGGTGCTGGGGTTATCTACCCACCTTTGAATGTGCTTCGTGTCCCACGGTTTGTAGAGGTAGGTGACAAGAAGTGACAGCCTTGTCATCCAAAGTAATCCTCCACGTTCGGGCATGGCATAGGAGTCTAAAAGGTCGGAGTCGCGAGGCAGACCTCGCGTAAGACGGATCTCCCGATGATGCCTAGGCATTAGACGCTTGCTTGCGCTTGCATGATCTTGGATGTTAGGTAGAAGCTGCGCACTCATATGAATGTTGTATCATTAGGAGTAGTGGTCCGCTAGTCTAGTTTAGCTTTATCTAGGATTGCCTCTATCCCTTTTATTAGAGAATGCATTGCCTTGGTGTGTGTCACACTATCCTCAATTTATTGCTCCTAACCCCTGCATTGGAATGTGATTACTTCATCACTCTTTTGTAACACCATGAGCATAAGTACTCTTATCAACCATGTCTTCCTTTGGGAAAATATAAATACGATACCCTTGAATACTCTCGGGTGAAATGCTACAACGGGTTATCCGTCCGCTTGCGGATATTCATGACCCACCTTATAATACATATCTAGTACTTGTACTTGGATGTGGATTATTTGGTTAAATAGTGCAAGTGACTTAAACCCTTGGCTCTCCCGCGGTCACGTGTTTCTTTCCACGTGACCTTAAGAGATGCCAACGAGAGATCGCCTTTGTTTGCTGTGTGCCCCACGATTTGTAGAGGTAGGTGGCGTGAAGTGACAGCCTCTGTCATCCAAAGGAACCCTCCACGTTCGGGTACATAGTAGAGCTTTCGTAGACCGGAGTGGCTTGCGCAGTACCAAGCCTAAGACGGTGTCCGAAGTAAACAAGTCTAGCTTGCGTTCGTCTACCTTTAAAGGATAAATAGATAAGAGTCACCCTCTCGACCCTATTTTGCTACGTTGTCTTGGTTGTCCTTGGGTAAACTAACCTTGTTGCAGAAATACTCTGTTCCTCACGGATATAAATACGATACCTTGGAATACTCCCGGGTGAAGTGCTACAACGGTATTCCGTGCGCTTGCGGATTTATTCGTGACGTAAGAAATACCAACAGTCGTTTAGGTGCAAAGTGCAGATTTGCTTCGAACGAAAGCGTGAGCCCCTTTGCGGTTTTAAGCATCATTTTGTTCAAATAAAACGCCACCCCCCCCCCACACACACACTTAGTTGTTTAAGGACGAAGTGCAGATCTTCTTCGAACGAAAACGTGAGCCCCTCTGCGGCTTTACGCATCGTTTAGTTTAAATAAAATGCCCCCCCCCCCACTTAGTCGTTTAGGGGCGAAGTGCAGATTTGCTTCGAACGAAAATGCGGGTCCCTTTGCGGCTTTACGCATCGTTTTGTTCAAATAAAACGCCACGCCCCCCCCACTTAGTCGTTTAAGGGCAAAGTGCAGATTTCCTTCGAACGAAAACGCTAGCTTCTTTGCGGCTTTACGCATTGTTTTGTAGAAATAAAACGTCACCCTCCCCCCATCCACTTAGTCATTTAAGGGCGAAGTGCAGACTTGCTTCGAACGAAAATGCGAGCCCTATGCGGCTTTTCGCATCGTTTTGTTTAAATAAAACGTCACTCCCGCCACTTAGTCGTTTAGGTGCGAAGTGCAAATTTGCTTCGAACGAAAACGTGAGCCCCTTTGCGGCTTTACACATCGTTTTGTTCAAATAAAACGCTCACCCCCCCACTTAGTCATTTAAGGGCGAAGTGTAGATTTGCTTTGAATGAAAAACGCGAGCCCATTCGCGGCTTTAAGCATCGTTTTGTTCAAATAAAATGCAAGTCCCCCCCCCGCCCCACTTAGTCATTTAAGGACGAAGTGCAGATCTTCATCGAACGAAAACGCGATCCTTTTGCGGCTTTACGCACCGTTTTGTTTAAATAAAATGCCACTCCCCCCCCTCCACTTAGTCGTTTAGGGGTGAAGTGCAGATTTGCTTCGAACAAAACGTGAGCCCCTTCGAGGCTTTACGCATCGTTTTGTTCAAATAAAACGCGACCCCACCCCCCACTTAGTCGTTTAAGGGCGAAGTGCAGATTTTCTTCGAGCGAAAACGCGATTCCTTTTGCGGTTTTAAGCATCGTTTTGTTCAAATAAAACGCCACCCCACCCACTTTGTTCTTTAAGGACGAAGTGCAGATCTTCTTCAAACGAAAACGTGAGCCCCTTTGCAGTTTTAAGCATCGTTTTGTTCAAATAAAGCGCCACCCTCCCCCCACTTAGTCGTTTAGGGCGAAGTGCAGATTTGCTTCGAACAAAAACGTGAGCCCCTCTCGAGGCTTTACGCATCGTTTTGTTCAAATAAAACGCGACCCCACCCCCACTTTGTCGTTTAAGGGCGAAGTGCAGGTTTTCTTCGAACGAAAACGCGATTCCTTTTGCGGTTTTAAGCATCGTTTTGTTCAAATAAAACGCCACCCCCACTTAGTTGTTTAAGGACGAAGTGCAGATCTTCTTCGAACGAAAACGTGAGCCCCTTTGCGGTTTTAAGCATCGTTTTGTTCAAATAAAACGCCCCCCACCCCACCCCACTTAGTCGTTTAGGGGCGAAGTGCAGATTCGCTTCGAACGAAAACGCGAGTCCCTTTGCGGCTTTACGCATCGTTTTGTTCAAATAAAATGCCAACCCCCCCCCACTTAGTCGTTTAAGGACCGAAGTGCAGATCTTCTTCGAACGAAACGCGAGCTGTTTTGCGGCTTTACGCATCGTTTTGTTTAAATAAAATGCCCCTCCCCCCCCTCCCCGCATAGTCGTTTAGGGGCGAAGTGCAGATTTGCTTCGAACAAAAACGTGAGCCCCTTTGCCGCTTTAAGCATCGTTTTGTTCAAATAAAACGCCACCCCCGCCCCACTTAGTCTTTTAAGGGTGAAGTGCAGATCTTCTTCGAACGAAAACGTGAGCCCCTTTGCGGTTTTAAGCATCATTTTGTTCAAATAAACCTCCCCCCCACACTTAGTCGTTTAGGGGCGAAGTGCATATTTGCTTCGAACGAAACGCGAGTCCCTTTGCGGCTTTACGCATCGTTTTGTTTAAATAAAACCTCACTCCGCCCCCTCCCCACTTAGTCGTTTAAGGGCGAAGTGTAGATTTGCTTCGAATGAAAAACGTGAGCCCCTTTGCGGCTTTACGCATCATTTTGTTCAAATAAAATGCCACTCCCCCACTTAGTTGTTTAGGCACGAAGTGCAGATTTGCTTCTAACGAAAACACGAGTCCCTTATGCGGCTTTAAGCATCGTTTTGTTCGTATAAAATGCCATCCCCCCCCCCACACTTAGTCGTTTATGGGCAAAGTGCAGATTTCCTTCGAACAAAAACGCGAGCTTCTTTGCGGCTTTACGCATTGTTTTGTTAAAATAAAACATCATTCCGCCCCCGGTCCACTTAGTTGTTTAAGGGCGAAGTGCAGATTTGCTTCGAATGAAAAACGCGAGCCCCTTTTTGCAGCTTTTCGCCTCGTTTTGTTTAAATGAAACGTCACTCCCGCCACTTAGTCGTTTAGGTGCAAAGTGCAGATTTGCTTCGAACGAAAGCGTGAGCCCCTTTGCGGTTTTAAGCATCATTTTGTTCAAATAAAACGCCACCCCCCCCACACACACTTAGTTGTTTAAGGACGAAGTGCAGATCTTCTTCGAACGAAAACGTGAGCCCCTCTGCGGCTTTACGCATCGTTTAGTTTAAATAAAATGCCCCCCCCCCCCCACTTAGTCGTTTAGGGGCGAAGTGCAGATTTGCTTCGAACGAAAATGTGGGTCCCTTTGCGGCTTTACGCATCGTTTTGTTCAAATAAAACGCCACGCCCCCCCCCACTTAGTCGTTTAAGGGCAAAGTGCAGATTTCCTTCGAACGAAAACGCTAGCTTCTTTGCGGCTTTACGCATTGTTTTGTAGAAATAAACGTCACCCCCCCCCCCATCCACTTAGTCATTTAAGGGCGAAGTGCGGACTTGCTTCGAACGAAAAATGCGAGCCCCTATGCGGCTTTTCGCATCGTTTTGTTTAAATAAAACGTCACTCCCGCCACTTAGTCGTTTAGGTGCGAAGTGCAAATTTGCTTCGAACGAAAACGTGAGCCCTTTGCGGCTTTACACATCGTTTTGTTCAAATAAAACGCTACCCCCTCCCCCGCCCCACTTAGTCATGTAAGGGCGAAGTGTAGATTTGCTTTGAATGAAAAACGCGAGCCCATTCGCGGCTTTAAGCATCATTTTGTTCAAATAAAATGCAACCCCCACCCCCCCCGCCCCCACTTAGTCATTTAAGGACGAAGTGCAGATCTTCATCAAACGAAAACGCGATCCTTTTGCGGCTTTACGCACCGTTTGTTTAAATAAAATGCCACCCCCCCCCTCTCCACTTAGTCGTTTAGTGGCGAAGTGCAGATTTGCTTCGAACAAAAACGTGAGCCCCTTTGCGGCTTTACGCATCGTTTTGTTCAAATAAAAAGCCACCCCCCCCCACTTAGTTGTTTAAGGACGAAGTGCAGATCTTCTTCGAATGAAAACGTGAGCCCTTTGCGGCTTTACCATCGTTTTGTTTAAATGAAATACCACCCCCCCCCGCCCACTTAGTTGTTTAGGGGCGAAGTGCAGATTTGCTTCGAACGAAAACGGGAACCCCTTTGCGGCTTTACGCATAGTTTTGTTCAAACAAAACGCCACTCCCCCCCCACTCGGTCGTTTAACGGTGAAGTGCAGATTTTCTTCGAACGAAAACGCGTCCCCTTTGCGGCTTTACGCAGTTTAAATGATACGCCACTCCCCCTCCCCCCTCCACTTAGTCGTTTATGGACGATGTGCAGATTTGCTTCGAACGAAAATGGAAGCCCCTTTGCGGCTTTACGCATCGTTTTGTTCAAATAAAACGCCACTCCCCCCCGCCCCCCCGCACTTAGTCCCTTAAGGGTGAAGTGTAGATTTGCTTCGAATGAAAAACGCGAGCCCCTTTGCGGCTTTACGCATCATTTTATTTAAATAAAATGCCACTTCCCGACATAGTTGTTTAGGGGCGAAGTGCAGATTTGCTTCTAACGACAACGCGTGTCCCTTTGCGGCTTTAAGCATCGTTTTGTTCGAATAAAATGCCATCCCCTCCCCCCCACCTAGTCGTTTAAGGACGAAGTGCAGATGTTCTTCGAACGAAAACGCGAGCCCTTTTGTGGCTTTACGCACCGTTTTGTTTAAATAAAATGCCACTCCCCCCTCCCCACTTAGTCGTTTAGGGGCGAAGTGCAGATTTGCTTCGAACAAATACGTGAGCCCCTTTGCGGCTTTACGCATCGTTTTGTTCAAATAAAACGCCACCCCCCCCTCCCACTTAGTCGTTTAAGGGCGAAGTGCAGATTTTTTCGAACGAAACGCAAGTCCCTTTGTGGTTTTAAGCATCGTTTTGTTCAAATAAAACGCCACCCCCCCCACTTAGTTGTTTAAGGACGAGGTATAGATCTTCTTCGAACGAAAATGTGAGCCCCTTTGCGGCTTTACGCATCGTTTTGTTTAAATAAAATGCCACCCCCCCCACTTAGTCGTTTAGGGCGAAGTGCAGATTTGCTTCGAACGAAACGCGGGTCCCTCTCGTCGCTTTACGCATCGTTTTGTTCAAATAAAACGCCACTCCCCCCCCCACTTAGTCGTTTAAGGGCGAAGTGCAGATGTGCTTTGAACGAAAACGTGAGCCCCTTTGCGGCTTTACGCATCGTTTTGTTCAAATAAAACGCCACCCCCCCCACTTAGTCGTTTAAGGGTGAAGTGTAGATTTGCTTTGATTGAAAAACGCGAGCCCCTTTGCGGCTTTACGCATCGTTTTGTTCAAATAAAACGCGACCCCACCCCCACTTTGTCGTTTAAGGGCGAAGTGCAGGTTTTCTTCGAACGAAAACGCGATTCCTTTTGCGGTTTTAAGCATCGTTTTGTTCAAATAAAACGCCACCCCCCCCACTTAGTTGTTTAAGGACGAAGTGCAGATCTTCTTCGAACGAAAACGTGAGCCCCTTTGCGGTTTTAAGCATCGTTTTGTTCAAATAAAACGCCCCCCACCCCACCCCACTTAGTCGTTTAGGGGCGAAGTGCAGATTACGTCTCGAACGAAAACGCGAGTCCCTTTGCGGCTTTACGCATCGTTTTGTTCAAATAAAATGCCAACCCCCCCCCCCCACTTAGTCGTTTAAGGACGAAGTGCAGATCTTCTTCGAACGAAACGCGAGCTGTTTTGCGGCTTTACGCATCGTTTTGTTTAAATAAAATGCCCCTCCCCCCCCTCCCCGCATAGTCGTTTAGGGGCGAAGTGCAGATTTGCTTCGAACAAAAACGTGAGCCCCTTTGCCGCTTTAAGCATCGTTTTGTTCAAATAAAACGCCACCCCCGCCCCACTTAGTCTTTTAAGGGTGAAGTGCAGATCTTCTTCGAACGAAAACGTGAGCCCCTTTGCGGTTTTAAGCATCATTTTGTTCAAATAAACCCCTCCCCCCACACTTAGTCGTTTAGGGGCGAAGTGCATATTTGCTTCGAACGAAACGCGAGTCCCTTTGCGGCTTTACGCATCGTTTTGTTTAAATAAAACCTCACTCCGCCCCCTCCCCACTTAGTCGTTTAAGGGCGAAGTGTAGATTTGCTTCGAATGAAAAACGTGAGCCCCTTTGCGGCTTTACGCATCATTTTGTTCAAATAAAATGCCACTCCCCCCACTTAGTTGTTTAGGCACGAAGTGCAGATTTGCTTCTAACGAAAACACGAGTCCCTTTGCGGCTTTAAGCATCGTTTTGTTCGTATAAAATGCCATCCCCCCCCCCACACTTAGTCGTTTATGGGCAAAGTGCAGATTTCCTTCAAACAAAAACGCGAGCTTCTTTGCGGCTTTACGCATTGTTTTGTTAAAATAAAACATCATTCCGCTCCCCGGTCCACTTAGTTGTTTAAGGGCGAAGTGCAGATTTGCTTCGAATGAAAACGCGAGCCCCTTTTTGCAGCTTTTCGCCTCGTTTTGTTTAAATGAAACGTCACTCCCGCCACTTAGTCGTTTAGGTGCAAAGTGCAGATTTGCTTCGAACGAAGCGTGAGCCCCTTTGCGGTTTTAAGCATCATTTTGTTCAAATAAAACGCCACCCCCCCCCCACACACACTTAGTTGTTTAAGGACGAAGTGCAGATCTTCTTCGAACGAAAACGTGAGCCCCTCTGCGGCTTTACGCATCGTTTAGTTTAAATAAAATGCCCCCCCCCCCCCCCACTTAGTCGTTTAGGGGCGAAGTGCAGATTTGCTTCGAACGAAAATGTGGGTCCCTTTGCGGCTTTACGCATCGTTTTGTTCAAATAAAACGCCACGCCCCCCCCACTTAGTCGTTTAAGGGCAAAGTGCAGATTTCCTTCGAACGAAAACGCTAGCTTCTTTGCGGCTTTACGCATTGTTTTGTAGAAATAAAACGTCACCCCCCCCCCATCCACTTAGTCATTTAAGGGCGAAGTGCGGACTTGCTTCGAACGAAAAATGCGAGCCCCTATGCGGCTTTTCGCATCGTTTTGTTTAAATAAAACGTCACTCCCGCCACTTAGTCGTTTAGGTGCGAAGTGCAAATTTGCTTCGAACGAAAACGTGAGCCCTTTGCGGCTTTACACATCGTTTTGTTCAAATAAAACGCTACCCCTCCCCCGCCCCACTTAGTCATGTAAGGGCGAAGTGTAGATTTGCTTTGAATGAAAAACGCGAGCCCATTCGCGGCTTTAAGCATCATTTTGTTCAAATAAAATGCAACCCCCACCCCCCGCCCCACTTAGTCATTTAAGGACGAAGTGCAGATCTTCATCAAACGAAAACGCGATCCTTTTGCGGCTTTACGCACCGTTTGTTTAAATAAAATGCCACCCCCCCCTCTCCACTTAGTCGTTTAGGGGCGAAGTGCAGATTTGCTTCGAACAAAAACGTGAGCCCCTTTGCGGCTTTACGCATCGTTTTGTTCAAATAAAAAGCCACCCCCCCCCACTTAGTTGTTTAAGGACGAAGTGCAGATCTTCTTCGAATGAAAACGTGAGCCCCTTTGCGGCTTTACCATCGTTTTGTTTAAATGAAATACCACCCCCCCCCCGCCCACTTAGTTGTTTAGGGGCGAAGTGCAGATTTGCTTCGAACGAAAACGGGAACCCCTTTGCGGCTTTACGCATAGTTTTGTTCAAACAAAACGCCACTCCCCCCCACTCAGTCGTTTAACGGTGAAGTGCAGATTTTCTTCGAACGAAAACGCGTCCCCTTTGCGGCTTTACGCAGTTTAAATGATACGCCACTCCCCCCTCCCCCTCCACTTAGTCGTTTATGGACGATGTGCAGATTTGCTTCGAACGAAAATGGAAGCCCCTTTGCGGCTTTACGCATCGTTTTGTTCAAATAAAACGCCACTCCCCCCGCCCCCGCACTTAGTCCCTTAAGGGTGAAGTGTAGATTTGCTTCGAATGAAAAACGCGAGCTCCTTTGCGGCTTTACGCATCATTTTATTTAAATAAAATGCCACTTCCCCGACATAGTTGTTTAGGGGCGAAGTGCAGATTTGCTTCTAACGAAAACGCGTGTCCCTTTGCGGCTTTAAGCATCGTTTTGTTCGAATAAAATGCCATCCCCTCCCCCCCACCTAGTCGTTTAAGGACGAAGTGCAGATGTTCTTCGAACGAAAACGCGAGCCCTTTTGCGGCTTTACGCACCGTTTTGTTTAAATAAAATGCCACTCCCCCTCCCCACTTAGTCGTTTAGGGGCGAAGTGCAGATTTGCTTCGAACAAATACGTGAGCCCCTTTGCGGCTTTACGCATCGTTTTGTTCAAATAAAACGCCACCCCCCCTCCCACTTAGTCGTTTAAGGGCGAAGTGCAGATTTTTTCGAACGAAACGCAAGTCCCTTTGTGGTTTTAAGCATCGTTTTGTTCAAATAAAACGCCACCCCCCCCCACTTAGTTGTTTAAGGACGAGGTATAGATCTTCTTCGAATGAAAATGTGAGCCCCTTTGCGGCTTTACGCATCGTTTTGTTTAAATAAAATGCCACCCCCCCCCCACTTAGTCGTTTAGGGCGAAGTGCAGATTTGCTTCGAACGAAAACGCGGGTCCCTCTGCTGCTTTACGCATCGTTTTGTTCAAATAAAACGCCACTCCCCCCCACTTAGTCGTTTAAGGGCGAAGTGCGGATGTGCTTTGAACGAAAACGTGAGCCCCTTGCGGCTTTACGCATCGTTTTGTTCAAATAAAACGCCACCCCCCCCACTTAGTCGTTTAAGGGTGAAGTGTAGATTTGCTTTGATTGAAAAACGCGAGCCCCTTTGCGGCTTTACGCATCATTTTGTTTAAATAAAATGCCACCGCGCCCACTTAGTTGTTTAGGTGTGAAGTGCAGATTTGCTTCGAACGAAAACGCGGGTCCCTTTGCGGCTTTACGCATCGTTTTGTTCAAATAAAACGCCACTCCCCCCCCACTTAGTCGTTTAAGGGCAAAGTGCAGATTTCTTTTGAATGAAAATGCGAGCTTCTTTGCAGCTTTACGCATTGTTTTGTTGAAATAAAACGTCAACCGCCCCCCCATCCACTTAGTCGTTTAAGGGCGAAGTGCAGATTTGCTTCGAACGAAAAACGCGAGCCCCCTTTGCGGCTTTTCGCATCGTTTTGTTTAAATAAAACGTCACTCCCGCCACTTAGTCGTTTATGTGCGAAGTGCAGATTTCCTTCGAACGAAAACGTGAGCCCCTTTGCGGCTTTACGCATCGTTTTGTTCAAATAAACGCTACTCCCCCCCCCCACTTAGTCATTTAAGGGCGAAGTGTAGAATTGCTTCGAATGAAAACGCGAGCCCGTTTACGGCTTTAAGCATCCTTTTGTTCAAATAAAATGCAAGCCCCCCCCCCCCCACTTAGTCGTTTAAGGACAAAATGCAGATCTTCTTCGTTCGAAAACGCGAGCCTTTTGCGGCTTTACGCACCGTTTTGTTTAAAAAAATGCCACTCCCCACCCCTCCCCACTTAGTCGTTTAGGGGCGAAGTGCAGATTTGCTTCGAATAAAACGTGGGCCCCTTTGCAGCTTTACACATCGTTTGTTCAAATAAAACGCCACCCCCCCCACTTAGTCGTTTAAGGACGAAGTGCAGATCTTCTTCGTTCGAAAACGCGAGCCTTTTGCGGCTTTACGCACCGTTTTGTTTAAATAAAATGCCACTCCCCCTTCCCACTTAGTCGTTTAGGGGCGAAGTGCAGATTTGCTTCGAACAAAAACGTGAGCCCCTTTGCGGCTTTACGCATCGTTTTGTCCAAATAAACGCCACCCCCCCCCACACACTTAGTTGTTTAAGGACGAAGTGCAGATCTTCTTCGGATGAAAACGTGAGCCCGTTTGCGGCTTTACGCATCGTTTTGTTTAAATAAAATACCACCCCCCCCCCACTTAGTTGTTTAGGGCGAAGTGCAGATTTGCTTCGAACGAAAACACGAACCCCTTTGCGGCTTTACGCATCGTTTTGTTCAAATAAAACGCCACTCCCCCCCCGAGTTAGTCGTTTAACGGCGAAGTGCAGATTTTCTTCGAACGAAAAACGCGAGCCCCTTTGCGGCTTTACGCATCATTTTGTTTAAATAAAATGCCACTCCGCCCACTTCGTTGTTTAGGGCGAAGTGCAGATTTGCTTCGAACGAAAACGCGGGTCCCTTTGAGGCCACTCCCCCCGCCGCCCCACTTAGTCGTTTAAGGGCAAAGTGCAAATTTCTTTTGAACGAAAATGCGAGCTTCTTTGCGGATTTATGCATTGTTTTGTTGAAATAAAACGTCAACACCCCCCCCCTCATCCACTTCGTCGTTTAAGGACGAAGTGCAGATTTGCTTCAAACGAAAAACGCGAGCCCCTTTGTGGCTTTTCGCATCGTTTTGTTTAAATAAAACGTGACTTCCGCCACTTAGTCGTTTAGGTCCGAAGTGCAGATTTGCTTCGAACGAAACGTGAGCCCCTTTGCGGCTTTACGCATCGTTTTGTTCAAATAAAATGCTACCCCTGCCCCTACTTAGTCATTTAAGGGCGAAGTGTCGATTTGCTTCGAATGAAAAACGCGAGCCCCTTTGCGGCTTTAAGCATCGTTTTGTTCAAATAAAATGCAAGCCCTCCCCCCCCCCAACACTTTGTCGTTTAAGGACGAAGTGCGGATCTTCTTCGTTCCAAAACGCGAGCCTTTTGCGGCTTTACGCACCGCTTTGTTTAAATAAAATGCCACTCCCCCCTCCACACTTAGTCGTTTAGGGCGAAGTGCAGATTTGCTTCGAACAAAAACGTGGGCCCCTTTGCGGCTTTACGCATCGTTTTGTTCAAATAAAATGCCACCCCGCACTTAGTTGTTTAAGGACGAAGTGGAGATCTTTTTCGAATGAAAACGTGAGCCCCTTTGCGGCTTTACGCATCGTTTTGCTTAAATAAAATACCACCCCCCCCCACTTAGTCGTTTAGGGGCGAAGTGCAGATTTGCTTCGAACGAAAACGTGAGCCCTTGCGGCTTTACACATCGTTTTGTTCAAATAAAACGCTACTCCCCCCCCTTAGTCATTTAAGGGCGAAGTGTAGATTTGCTTTGAATGAAAAATGCGAGCCCATTCGCGGCTTTAAGCATCGTTTTGTTCAAATAAAATGCAACCCCCCCCCCGCCCCACTTAGTCATTTAAGGACGAAGTGCAGATCTTCATCGAACGAAAACGCGATCCTTTTGCGGCTTTACGCACCGTTTGTTTAAATAAAATGCCACCCCCCCTCTCCACTTAGTCGTTTAGGGGCGAAGTGCAGATTTGCTTCGAACAAAAACGTGAGCCCCTTTGCGGCTTTACGCATCGTTTTGTTCAAATAAAAAGCCACCCCCCCCCCCACTTAGTTGTTTAAGGACGAAGTGCAGATCTTCTTCGAATGAAAACGTGAGCCCCTTTGCGGCTTTACCATCGTTTTGTTTAAATGAAATACCACCCCCCCCCCGCCCACTTAGTTGTTTAGGGGCGAAGTGCAGATTTGCTTCGAACGAACACGGGAACCCCTTTGCGGCTTTACGCATAGTTTTGTTCAAACAAAACGCCACTCCCCCCACTTAGTCGTTTAACGGTGAAGTGCAGATTTTCTTCGAACGAAACGCGTCCCCTTTGCGGCTTTACACAGCTTTAAATGATACGCCACTCCCCCCTCCACTTAGTCGTTTATGGACGATGTGCAGATTTGCTTCGAACGAAAATGGAAGCCCCTTTGCGGCTTTACGCAACGTTTTGTTCAAATAAAACGCCACTCCCCCCCCCCGCACTTAGTCCCTTAAGGGTGAAGTGTAGATTTGCTTCGAATGAAAAACGCGAGCCCCTTTGCGGCTTTACGCATCATTTTATTTAAATAAAATGCCACTTCCCCGACATAGTTGTTTAGGGCGAAGTGCAGATTTGCTTCTAACGAAAACGCGTGTCCCTTTGCGGCTTTAAGCATCGTTTTGTTCGAATAAAATGCCATCCCCCCCACCCACTTAGTCGTTTAAGGACGAAGTGCAGATGTTCTTCGAACGAAAACGCGAGCCCTTTTGCGGCTTTACGCACCGTTTTGTTTAAATAAAATGCCACTCCCCCTCCCCACTTAGTCGTTTAGGGGCGAAGTGCAGATTTGCTTCGAACAAATACGTGAGCCCCTTTGCGGCTTTACGCATCGTTTTGTTCAAATAAAACGCCACCCCCCCCACTTAGTCGTTTAAGGGCGAAGTGCAGATTTTCTTCGAACGACAACGCGAGTCCCTTTGTGGTTTTAAGCATCGTTTTGTTCAAATAAAACGCCACCCCCCCACTTAGTTGTTTAAGGACGAGGTATAGATCTTCTTCGAACGAAAATGTGAGCCCCTTCGCGGCTTTACGCATCGTTTTGTTTAAATAAAATGCCACCCCCCCCCCACTTAGTCGTTTAGGGCGAAGTGCGGATTTGCTTCGAACGAAACGCGGGTCCCTCTCGCTCGCTTTACGCATCGTTTTGTTCAAATAAAACGCCACCCCCCCCACTTAGTCGTTTAAGGGCGAAGTGCAGATTTGCTTCGAAGGAAAAACGCGAGCCCCATTGCGACGTTTCGCATCGTCTTGTTTAAATAAAACGTCACTCCCGCCACTTAGTCGTTTAGGTGCGAAGTGCGGATGTGCTTTCAACGAAACGTGAGCCCCTTTGCGGCTTTACGCATCGTTTTGTTCAAATAAAACGCCACCCCCCCCACTTAATCGTTTAAGGGTGAAGTGTAGATTTGCTTTGAATGAAAAACGCGAGCCCCTTTGCGGCTTTACGCATCATTTTCTTTAAATAAAATGCCACTCGCGCCCACTTAGTTGTTTAGGTGTGAAGTGCAGATTTGCTTCGAACGAAAACGCGGGTCCCTTTGCGGCTTTACGCTTCGTTTTGTTCAAATGAAACGCCACTCCCCCCCCACTTAGTCGTTTAAGGGCAAAGTGCAGATTTCTTTTGAACGAAAATGCGAGCTTCTTTGCAGCTTTACGCATTGTTTTGTTGAAATAAAACGTCAACCGCCCCCCCATCCACTTAGTCGTTTAAGGGCGAAGTGCAGATTTGCTTCGAACGAAAAACGCGAGCCCCTTTGCGGCTTTTCGCATCGTTTTGTTTAAATAAAACGTCACTCCCGCCACTTAGTCGTTTATGTGCGAAGTGCAGATTTCCTTCGAACGAAAACGTGAGCCCCTTTGCGGCTTTACGCATCGTTTTGTTCAAATAAAACGCTACTCCCCCCCACTTAGTCATTTAAGGGCGAAGTGTAGAATTGCTTCGAATGAAAACGCGAGCCCGTTTGCGGCTTTAAGCATCCTTTTGTTCAAATAAAATGCAACCCCCCCCCCCACTTAGTCGTTTAAGGACAAAATGCAGATCTTCTTCGTTCGAAAACACGAGCCTTTTGCGGCTTTACGCACCGTTTTGTTTAAAAAAATGCCACTCCCCCACCCCTCCCCACTTAGTCGTTTAGGGGCGAAGTGCAGATTTGCTTCGAACAAAAACGTGGGCCCCTTTGCAGCTTTACGCATCGTTTGTTCAAATAAAACGCCAACCCCCCCCCACTTAGTCGTTTAAGGACGAAGTGCAGATCTTCTTCGTTCGAAAACGCGAGCCCTTTGCGGCTTTACGCAACGTTTTGTTTAAATAAAATGCCACTCCCCCTCCCCACTTAGTCGTTTAGGGGCGAAGTGCAGATTTGCTTCGAACAAAAACGTGAGCCCCTATGCGGCTTTACGCATCGTTTTGTCCAAATAAAACGCCACCCCCCCCCCCACACTTAGTTGTTTAAGGACGAAGTGCAGATCTTCTTCGGATGAAAACGTGAGCCCCTTTGCGGCTTTACGCATCGTTTTGTTTAAATAAAATACCACCCCTCCCCCCCACTTAGTTGTTTAGGGGCGAAGTGCAGATTTGCTTCGAACGAAAACACGAACCCCTTTGCGGCTTTACGCATCGTTTTGTTCAAATAAAACGCCACTCCCCCCCCACTTAGTCGTTTAACGGCGAAGTGCAGATTTTCTTCGAACGAAAAACGCGAGCCCCTTTGCGGCTTTACGCATCATTTTGTTTAAATAAAATGCCACTCCGCCCACTTCGTTGTTTAGGGGCGAAGTGCAGATTTGCTTCGAACGAAACGCGGGTCCCTTTGCGGCCACTCCCCCGCCGCCCCACTTAGTCGCTTAAGGGCAAAGTGCAAATTTCTTTTGAACGAAAATGCGAGCTTCTTTGCGGATTTACGCATTGTTTTGTTGAAATAAAACGTCAACACCCCCCCCCCATCCACTTAGTCGTTTAAGGACGAAGTGCAGATTTGCTTCAAACGAAAAACGCGAGCCCCTTTGTGGCTTTTCGCATCGTTTTGTTTAAATAAAACGTGACTTCCGCCACTTAGTCGTTTAGGTCCGAAGTGCAGATTTGCTTCGAACAAAAACGTGAGCCCTTTGCGGCTTTACGCATCGTTTTGTTCAAATAAAATGCTACCCCTCCCCCTACTTAGTCATTTAAGGGCGAAGTGTCGATTTGCTTCGAATGAAAAACGCGAGCCCCTTTGCGGCTTTCAGCATCGTTTTGTTCAAATAAAATGCAACCCCCCCGCCCCACTTAGTCATTTAAGGACGAAGTGCAGATCTTCATCGAACGAAAACGCGATCCTTTTGCGGCTTTACGCACCGTTTGTTTAAATAAAATGCCACCCCCCCCCCTCTCCACTTAGTCGTTTAGGGGCGAAGTGCAGATTTGCTTCGAACAAAAACGTGAGCCCCTTTGCGGCTTTACGCATCGTTTTGTTCAAATAAAAAGCCACCCCCCCCCACTTAGTTGTTTAAGGACGAAGTGCAGATCTTCTTCGAATGAAAACGTGAGCCCCTTTGCGGCTTTACCATCGTTTTGTTTAAATGAAATACCACCCCCCCCCCCGCCCACTTAGTTGTTTAGGGGCGAAGTGCAGATTTGCTTCGAACGAAAACGGGAACCCTTTGCGGCTTTACGCATAGTTTTGTTCAAACAAAACGCCACTCCCCCCCCACTTAGTCGTTTAACGGTGAAGTGCAGATTTTCTTCGAACGAAACAGCGTCCCCTTTGCGGCTTTACGCAGGTTTAAATGATACGCCACTCCCCCTCCACTTAGTCGTTTATGGACGATGTGCAGATTTGCTTCGAACGAAAATGGAAGCCCCTTTGCGGCTTTACGCAACGTTTTGTTCAAATAAAACGCCACTCCCCCCCGCACTTAGTCCCTTAAGGGTGAAGTGTAGATTTGCTTCGAATGAAAAACGCGAGCCCCTTTGCGGCTTTACGCATCATTTTATTTAAATAAAATGCCACTTCCCCGACATAGTTGTTTAGGGGCGAAGTGCAGATTTGCTTCTAACGAAAACGCGTGTCCCTTTGCGGCTTTAAGCATCGTTTTGTTCGAATAAAATGCCATCCCCCCCACCCACTTAGTCGTTTAAGGACGAAGTGCAGATGTTCTTCGAACGAAAACGCGAGCCCTTTTGCGGCTTTACGCACCGTTTTGTTTAAATAAAATGCCACTCCCCCCTCCCCACTTAGTCGTTTAGGGGCGAAGTGCAGATTTGCTTCGAACAAATACGTGAGCCCCTTTGCGGCTTTACGCATCGTTTTGTTCAAATAAAACGCCACCCCCCCCACTTAGTCGTTTAAGGGCGAAGTGCAGATTTTCTTCGAACGAAACGCGAGTCCCTTTGTGGTTTTAAGCATCGTTTTGTTCAAATAAAACGCCACCCCCCCCACTTAGTTGTTTAAGGACGAGGTATAGATCTTCTTCGAACGAAAATGTTAGCCCCTTTGCGGCTTTACGCATCGTTTTGTTTAAATAAAATGCCACCCCCCCCCCCACTTAGTCGTTTAGGGGCGAAGTGCAGATTTGCTTCGAACGAAAACGCGGGTCCCTCTGCGTCGCTTTACGCATCGTTTTGTTCAAATAAAACGCCACTCCCCCCCACTTAGTCGTTTAAGGGCGAAGTGCAGATTTGCTTCGAGAAGGAAAAACGCGAGCTCCCATTGCGACGTTTCGCATCGTCTTGTTTAAATAAAACGTCACTCCCGCCACTTAGTCGTTTAGGTGCGAAGTGCGGATGTGCTTTGAACGAAACGTGAGCCCCTTTGCGGCTTTACGCATCGTTTTGTTCAAATAAAACGCCACCCCCCCCCACTTAATCGTTTAAGGGTGAAGTGTAGATTTGCTTTGAATGAAAAACGCGAGCTCCTTTGCGGCTTTACGCATCATTTTCTTTAAATAAAATGCCACTCGCGCCCACTTAGTTGTTTAGGTGTGAAGTGCAGATTTGCTTCGAACGAAAACGCGGGTCCCTTTGCGGCTTTACGCATCGTTTTGTTCAAATAAAACGCCACTCCCCCCCCACTTAGTCGTTTAAGGGCAAAGTGCAGATTTCTTTTGAACGAAAATGCGAGCTTCTTTGCAGCTTTACGCATTGTTTTGTTGAAATAAAACGTCAACCGCCCCCCCATCCACTTAGTCGTTTAAGGGCGAAGTGCAGATTTGCTTCGAACGAAAAACGCGAGCCCCTTTGCGGCTTTTCGCATCGTTTTGTTTAAATAAAACGTCACTCCCGCCACTTAGTCGTTTATGTGCGAAGTGCAGATTTCCTTCGAACGAAAACGTGAGCCCCTTTGCGGCTTTACGCATCGTTTTGTTCAAATAAACGCTACCCCCCCCACTTAGTCATTTAAGGGCGAAGTGTAGAATTGCTCTCGAATGAAAACGCGAGCCCGTTTGCGGCTTTAAGCATCCTTTTGTTCAAATAAAACGCCCCCCCACTTAGTTGTTTAAGGACGAAGTGCAGATCTTTTCGAACGAAAATGTGAGCCTCTTTGCTGCTTTATGCATCGTTTTATTTAAATAAACGTCACCCCCTCCGCACTTAGTCGTTTAGGGGCGAAGTGCAGATTTGCTTCGAACGAAACACGCGAGCCCCTTTGCGGCTTTACGCATAGTTTTGTTTAGATAAAATGCCACCCCCGCCCCCACTCAGTCATTTAGGGGCGAAGTGCAGATTTGCTTCGAACGAAAACGCGAGCCCTTTGCGGCTTTACGCATAGTTTTGTTCGAACAAAACGCCACCGCCCCCCCCACTTAGTCGTTTAAGGGCGAAGTGCAGATTTGCTTCGAACGAAAAACACGAGTCCCTTTGCGGCTTTTCGCATCGTTTTGTTTAAATAAAACGTCACTCCCACCACTTAGTAGTTTAGGTGCGAAGTGCAGATTTGCTTCGAACAAAAATGGAAGCCCCTTTGCGGCTTTACGTATCGTTTGTTCAAATAAAACGCCACCCCCCCCCCCCCACTTAGTCCCATAAGGCCGAAGTGTAGATTTGCTTCGAATGAAAAACGTGAGCCCCTTTGCGGCTTTACGCATCATTTTATTTAAATAAAATGCCACTTCCCCCACTTAGTTGTTTAGGGGTGAAGTGCAGATTTGCTTCTAACGAAAACGCGAGTCCCTTTGCGGCTTTAAGCATCGTTTTGTTCGAATAAAATGCCATCCCCCCACTTAGTCGTTTAAGGACGAAGTGCGGATCTTCTTCGAACGGAAATGCGAGCCCCTTTGCGGCTTACGCATCGTTTAGTTTAAATAAAATGCCACCCCCCCCACTTAGTCGTTTAGGGCGACGTGCAGATTTGCTTCGAACGAAACGCGGGTCCCTTTGCGGCTTTGCGCATCGTTTTGTTCAAATAAAACGCCACTCCCCCCCCCCACTTAGTCGTTTAAGGGCGAAGTGCAAATTTGCTTCGAACGAAAACGCAGCCCAATTGCGGCTTTTCGCATCGTTTTGTTTAAATAAAACGTCACTCCCACCACTTAGTCGTTTAGGTGCGAAGTGCAGATTTGCTTCGAGCGAAACGTGAGTCCCTTTGCGGCTTTACGCATCATTTTGTTCAAATAAAACGCTACTCCCCCCCCCACTTAGTCGTTTAAGGGCGAAGCGTAGATTTGCTTTGCATGAAAACGCGAGCCCCTTTGCGGCTTTACGGATCATTTTGTTCAAATAAAACGCAGTCCCCCCCCCCCCACTTAGTCATTTAAGGGCAAAGTGCAGATTTCTTTTGAACGAAAAATTTGAGCTTCTTTGCGGCTTTACGGATTGTTTTGTTGAAATAAAACGTCACTCCCCCCTCGGTCCACTTAGTCGTTTAAGGGCGAAGTGCAGATGCTGCTTTGAACGAAAACGCGAGCCCCTTTGCGGCTTTTCGCATCGTTTTGTTTAAATAAAACGTCACTCCCGCCACTTAGTCGTTTAGGTGCGAAGTGCAGATTTGCTTCTAACAAAAACGTGAGCCCCTTTGCGGCTTTAAGCATCGTTTTGTTCAAATAAAATGCCACCCCCCCCCCCACTTAGTCGTTTAAGGACGAAGTGCAGATTTTCTTCAAACGAAAACGCTAGTCCCTTTGCGGTTTTAAGCATCGTTTTGTTCAAATAAAACGCCACCCCCCACTTAGTTGTTTAAGAACGAAGTGTAGATCTTCTTCGAACGAAACGTGAGCCCCTTTGCTGCTTTATGCATCGTTTTGTTTAAATAAAACGCCACCCCCTCCCCACTTAGTCGTTTAGGGGCGAAGTGCAGATTTGCTTCGAACGAAAACGCGGGTCCCTTTGCGGCTTTACGCATCGTTTTGTTTAAATAAAATGCCACTCCCCCACTATGTCGTTTAGGGGCGAAGTGCAGATTTGCTTCGAACGAAAACGCGAGCCCCTTTACGGCTTTACGCATAGTTTTGTTTAAATAAAATGCCCCCCCCCCCCCCACTTAGTCGTTTAAGGGCTAAGTGCAGATTTCCTTCGAACGAAAACGCGAGCTTCTTTGCGGCTTTACGCATAGTTTTGTTGAAATAAAACGTCACCCCCCATCCACTTAGTCGTTTAAGGGCGAAGTGCAGATTTGCTTCGAACGAAAACGCGAGCCCCTTTGCGACTTTTCGCATCGTTTTGTTTAGATAAAACGTCACTCCCGCCGCTTAGTCGTTTAGGTGCGAAGTGCAGATTTGCTTTGAACGAAACGTGAGCCCCTTTACGGCTTTACGCATCGCTTTGTTCAAATAAAACGCTACCCCCCCACTTAGTCATTTAAGGGCGAAGTGTAGATTTGCTTCGAATGAAAACGCGAGCCCCTTTGCGGCTTTAAGCATCGTTTTGTTCGAATAAAATGCAAGCACCCCCCCCCCTCCCACTTAGTCGTTTAAGGACGAAGTGCAGATCTTCTTTGAACGAAAACTCGAGTCCTTTGCGGCTATACGCACCGTTTTGTTTAAATAAAATGCCACTCCCCCCCTCCCCACCGAGTCGTTTAGGGGCGAAGTGCAGATCTGCTTCGAACAAAAACGTGAGCCCCTTTGCGGCTTTACGCATCGCTTTGTTCCAATAAAACGCCACCCCCACACTTAGTTGTTTAAGGACGAAGTGCAGATCTTCTTCAAATGAAAACGTGGGCCCCTTTGTGGCTTTACGCATCGTTTTGTTTAAATAAAATACCACCCCCCCCCACTTAGTCGCTTAGGGGCGAAGTGCAGATTTGCTTCGAACGAAAACGCGAACCCCTTTGCGGCTTTACGCATAGTTTTGTTCAAAAACGCCACTCCCCCCCCGCCCCCCCACTTAGTCGTTTAACGACGAAGTGCAGATTTTCTTCGAACGAGAACGCGTCCCCTTTGCGGCTTTTCGCATCGTCTTGTTTAAATAAAACGACTGTCGGGGAAAAGATTAACGCTGCCACGTGGCGGCATCCGGACCCACCTAAATAGAGGGTTAGCGCGGCCACGTCATCACCAAAGGCTGGCCCACGCCCGCGTGGACTGACCAGGAAATAATCCTGAAGACCGGCTCGAAGACGCCCGCCCCCGCACGACCTAGGCGTCTTAATCGAGGGACCCCGTCCCGCATGACCTTGGCATCCCTCGCGCTCGACCTCGTGACTCGATCACCAACCGCATTTAATTCCAGCCGCCCGGCGCCCACGTGGGCTCGGCTCGGGAATCATTGCAGGAAGGCCCGAGCCCATCCCTCCCGCTACCACATGCTCCCGTCGGGGCACACCGATGGGACGTCCCGTTCCTATTGAAATGGCAGGAGTTGGCGTGGACCGCAGGCTCCGAGAGAGGCCGCGGGTTCCCCGTCACGCCAGTCGAACAGTACAGCTCAAGGTTGTAACAACCACGACAAAATAAACATGCATTTCATGTCAGTCATAAGCATGTCATCATGTGCATTTGAGAAAATGTTGAATATTGTGTTAAGAAATACACATGAAATGACAAACTAACTTAGGTTAAATTAAGAACTTAAAAAGATAAATTAATTACAAGTAAACTATGGAGTTTAACATTTTCTGTTGGCTAAACATGAACATAAAAGATTTTTGAAGTTGCTCACAGAAATTATTTTATTTTGTAAAAATCTCTATAAGAAATAATGAAAGCTTATCTTTTTATTTTAGACTTGAATTTTTAATCCGAAATTTATTTGGAATTTGAACTTCGACCAATAAGGAAAAAGGTTTAAAATGTTTTCTTTTCCATCCCTAAATTTTTGCAAAATGTTTTGAGTGCGAGAAATGTGTTTTCCAATTAAGTCATAGTCGAGGGGTTTTGTGCAAAATGTGCGGAACAGGGCCGGTGGCCATTCTCTCTTTCTCCTCTCTCTCACGATCCGCACCGCCTCGCTGCCGAGCTGCGTGCTGGCAGCAGCCCGGCCGCGCGCGCCCTCCTCTGCCGGTGCCACGCAGCGGCAGCCTCCCACCGCCTCATGCCTTGCCGTTGGGGATAAAAGCTCAGGGTCCCAAATTCTTTTCGTCTTCGCGGGCCGCACACGAACGCCGCCGTCCGTTCCTCTCTGTTCCACGCCGGCCGGCCGCCTCGAACCCTCCCCGCATGAGCCACCACCCCGGATGATGCGCCGTCCTCTCCTAAACCTCACCATGCCGTCCAAGCACGCACCCCAACCCTAACACCCGAGATCGAAGCACTTTTCCTCTCGGAGGTCACCACCGCGGTCGTGGCCATTTCTCCAAAATTAGCTTCAGGCGTGGTGAGCCCTTCCGCCCAGCTCCGGGTTCCGTCGCGTGCGCAAGAAGGCACTACTTCATCTCCCGAGCTCACGTGGAGAATAACCACCAGGACCACCGGCAATTTCGCCGTTTTACTAAGCTCCGAGCGCCGCCGCCTTGGCCTCCGCGGTGAGCACCAGGTTTCACGCCATCCCCGAGCTCAACCAAGCTGCGTGCCGGTCTTCGTCATGAGCGTGTGAAGCTCCGAGCGCCCAGCCGTTCATCATTTGGGCAACCACGGTGAGCACACGACGCCGCCGAACCTCTCCTCCGCCGCATCTCGCCGTTGAAGTAGTTCCGGCCGGTTTTCGGTGAAGTGGACCCCGCTAACCGCTTCCTCATGTCGGCGGCCCCGTGAGAGGAGTTCCGTCGCAGCTTGGCCACCGTCCGGCCAACTCCGGCGAGCCGCCGCCGGGTCCGGCCGCCACCCGCCATGTCCGGCCGGACTAAGCTCGGGTGGGCCGCGAGTGTGTCATGGGCCGCCTGCCCATGGGCCCGAGCCAGATTCGGCCCAAGTGAGACCCCTGTTCCTTTTTGAATTTGTTCAATTTCCGGATTGTCGAAACTTGCAAAATTCATAGCAAATTCCACAAAAATCAAAAAAATACCAAACAAAGTGCATTAGATTCATAAAATTATTTTCTATTTGATTATGTGTTCAAATACCTATTTTGAGAAATTATGATTTCATGGTTTAATTAATTACCTTTCCTTTAATTAAGAAAACCTATTATTTTATGCTAATTATTGTTTGATTTTGAGAAATAAATTTCTTTTAGAATTAGAGATACTGCAGACGAAAGTGTTTGTGAAAACTGTTTTCCAAAATTAAACATAAACACCGTCATTTCATGTGATCCCAATTTAATACTCTTATATGTTATCACATGTCCTTAAATAATTATTAATTGTTGAATAATAAGCATGATTAATTACTAATGAATGCACCTGGTTAATTATTAATTAATGAATAAGATTAATGATTATTTATTAATTAATGACCCCGATTAAGTATTAATTAACGCGCATGATTAATTGTTAATTGTTAGTTGTTAATTACTCGAACATAATGAATCAGTAATTGTTGGTTAATGAACATAATTAACAAAACCTTTGCATGATCATATCATCTTCATTCATGCATACATGGTTGTGATTCACAACGTATTGTTGATCGACCTAGGTCATGGCGTGATCGAGGTTCCGTCCGAGGTCGAGAAAGGAGACGGAAGCTTCGAAGTCGACCAACCCACGAGAAGCTAACCCCGACTCGAATCCAGGCAAGCCCCGGTGCATCCCACCTATGTTTTCAAAGTCTTTTCTTTTATCACAGTAATGAGTCGTGATTGTGCATTAAGTTATAGGAGTTGCTTGATACCCTAGATGCATGAGATAGGTTTCCATTTGTTTATGCTATACTTGAGTACAGGTAGCTCAATAGAGTTAACGATTGCTAAGCTTAAGTTATAGGGGAATCGGTAGAAGACGAGTGGTGGCATACACTACTCGCGAGATATAGGGTAATGACTGGTTTATTATTACTAAGAATAATGATAAGAGAAAGATGAGAATGGAAGTGAAGATGTTAATAAGTCTGAGACCGGACGGGCCCCGTAGGAGAAAGGGCAAAGACGGAGTTAAGGTCTTGCAAGGTGGTCCGTTGTCGGCTTAGTTGAACAAGTTTGAACGTACCGCACTACATGCTGGTATCATGGGCCCAGCAAGCTGATGTACCCTATCGCCCTAGAGATGTAGCATAGCCAGCTCTCTTTTGCCGACTGTTAGTGAGAGGATAGTCTCACGGGAGGGAGATGGGTCGACCACGAGGGAAGTCGTGGCATCGCCATACTCCCGGGGAGTTGGAAATGGCTAGTCTTCTATCGGTGATAGCGGGAAAAGTTGTCGTATACGACCAATGTGGTGCGTAAACGTCGTGTAGTCGGGTTTTGCCAGCTGGTATAAATCGATTCGAATCGCTGTCCCTCGCAGCAATGAGTACCGCTTGTTTAGCTCGTCACATCGTAGTAATCAACTCGGAAGATGAAGAGGAGAAATGAAATGAATGTTGATCTATTCTAATCTTTTCTTGCAAGCATGATTGCAATAGCTGTAGATTGCAAACATAGAGGTTAATGAATCCTAATGTTGAGCTAAAATATTGAAAGTAAGGATCCACCTCTTAGTGCTGGTTTCGCAAAGGAGTCAACCCCACGACCGGAAAGCCTTTGCATACTAGGCTTCGGCCTTAGCGTGCCCGTTGACGGGATAACCATTCCCGCGTCTCGTGCGTGCCCGAAACATCATCACGTTTGACAAAGAAGGATGGGCATGGCACGTCCCAATCCAACCACTCCGTGAACAGTGCCCGCGGCTCCCACCGATTGCGGAGCACACTACCCCGATGCTCGCCGCTACGGTGGATGACGCGACTCGCCCGGTTAACCCGGACGGAACGTACGACAAGGAGGCCGATTGGACAACGCCGAAGCTCGACCATCCTCTCTCTCTCTCTCTCTCTCTCTCTCTCTCTCTCTCTCGCTCCTATAACTCGGGTCCTGCCCCTGTGACTATAAAGGGGTGAGACTCTTCAACTCACGGACAAAGAAGACGACAATCTTCAACGCACGCGCACTCTTGCACGGGACTTGGAGCACGCTCCTCTCCCATCACTTCGTACTCCACGTTTCCACCTTGGCGCAAGGAACACGACGTCGTGAGACCCCCGCCCCCTCCCTCCCGCTGGACGTTGGGAGCTTTCCCGAACCAGCCTAAACCCTTCGTGTCTTCCCTTGTGCACCATCCGGCCTAAAATGCGCAATCCCGGGACAAATTCTACAGCCGGTGGTTCGAACACCGATAGTTGGCACGCCGGTAGGGGCGCTCGTTGCACGTTTCGTCACGCTTCTCACAGCCCACATGGCGCGGATGGATGACTCCGAGCCTTCGTTCCGGGCTCCCGGCACTACGGTGCGCTTCGCGAGCCTCGATTTCGTGGCTACCACCGGGCGGACGCCGGCACGCGCCGAGCCGCCGATGCCGAAGGACCAGGAAGCAACCCGTGCCGCCGCGAATGTGGCACGACTTAGCGCTTTCCGGGAGCGACCACTCGGCGGATGCGAGTTCGTAGGGATGGTAATCCATCCCTCCGAATCTCTCTTCGACCTCCTCGACGCCGGGGAAGAGGAGGATTCGGACCAGGGCAGCAGCGATGAGGCCCACGGCCCCGCTCGCGAGTGCAACGTGGTGCACACCGAGGCAGAAGGCGCCCGGAGCGCTCGGGGACCGGCCGAGCCGGAGCCCGGCGCCCCGGGGACCCCTGCGGCTCAACGCGCGCACACCGCGCCTCCGGTGGTGACGACCACCGGACTCGCCTCCGTGCTAGGCGCCCGGAGCCGGAAGAAGATCGCCATGGCCTCGAGGAGGAGACCGCGGCGGTAGAGCGAGAGCTGCGACAGCAGCGCCGGCGGGCGGACTGCAACGCGCGCTTGAGGGCTCGTCATGTTCAACGAGCAAATCGCCGACGACGCAGGGCCGAGACCCAACGACTTCCCGCGCGCCGGCAAAACGTGGCCGCAGCGGCCGCGTTGCTAAAACCCTTCCCGTGCAGCCAACTCCCGAAGCGCAGCGAGTACAAAGGGAGATGGCCGCGCTCCTCCTCAAGGCGGCGGAGCAGCACGCGGAAAGCTCTCGGTACAAAGGAGACGGCCACGTTGTCGCTCCAGCACGTCGCCACCGGGCGGCGCGACTCCCGAGCAGGAGGATCGGCACACGCCTCCGTGCGGCAGCCCGCACGACTAGGCCAGCCCGAACCTAGGCAATAAGTGCACTCCCGCATCGGGGCCGCTCGAGACGCGCGCTTGACCCTGGACACCCGACGTCGCGGTCGGGACGACGGAGGCCCGCGCCTCGTCCGAAACTCCCGCCGCGGAGGGCGGGCGACGTTGAGCACGATCGGAGCCGGAGCCCCGACCCTCCGGGTCCTAGGGTCTTCGGCTCCGCGATCGGGGAGCGACCTTCCCTCCACGCTTCCGTCCCCGACGACGGTAGCCAAGTATGCGGGAGAGTCGAACCCCTCCCTCTCGGCTAGAAGATTACCGGCCGGCGTGCCAGTCGGCGGCGCGAGTGATGATCTCGCCATCATTCGAAACCCGTCGCCGTACCTCGCCGACTCGGCGAAGACTTGGCTCGAGCATCCGCCCGCGGACCGGATACGCTCGTAGGGCGACCCGCGAGAGGTTTTCGTGGGGAACTTCCAGGCCACGTGTGCCCGCCGCGGTAACCCATGGGAGTTGAAGAACTGCCGGCGAAGCCGAAGGAGCCGCTCCGGGACAACATTCGACGCTTTTCCCGGTGTTGCAACGAGCTGCCGCATGTCGTGGACGCGGATGTCATTGGGGCCTTCCTCTCCGGAACAAACCGCGAGGCTCGGTCCACGAGTTGGGGCGAAGCTGCCCGCGAACAGCTCGGGAACTCTCGACATCGCCACGAGCCACGCCTCGGCGAGGAAGCGACCGGAGCCCTCCTCCACCGCGACCTCCCCGAGAAAGGGAAGGGCAAGAGGACCGACGGCAACGCGGGCGGGGGCCTTCCGGCTCCAAGCCCAACAAAAAGTATAAGTCGCGGCCAACCGATAGCCAAATGGTAGCCGCGACCAACAAGAAGGGCGCGAGGCAGCCCAACAAAATCCCCGGACCACTTCGAGACGAAGTGGAACGGGCCGTGCCCCAACCACGAGTTTCCGGTCAAGCACCCGATGCGGGACTCGCTCGCTGATGAAGAAATTCATCACGCAAGCACGGGCGGAAGGCACGCCCGCGAGCGTGACCAGGAGGGGAACGTCGGGGCCAAAGGCGATGCCGGCGAGGAGAACGAGGAAGGCTTCCCTCGAGCGGAGGGCTGCCTTATGATCTTCGCGAGCTCCGATGCTCGCCCGGCCGACGTTCCGTCAAGCTCGAGCGTCGTGAGGTCTTTGCCGCGGAGCCCGCTACCCCGGCTTACCTCAAGTGGTCGGAGCTCCCGATCACGTTCGATCGCGCCGATCACCCGGCGCGAGTTCCGCGGCCGGCCCGATACCCGCTCGTGGTCGACCCCATCATCGCCAAGACGCGCCTCTCCAAGGTGCCGATGGACGGGGGCAGCGGCCTCAACATCCCGTACGCCGACGTCCCGGATGCTATAGGCGTCGAGCGCTCGCAGAACTCGTCCGAACGGCTCGGCGTTCCATGGCGTCGTCCCCGGAACGCAAGCCGTCCCAATCGGGCGGATCGACCTGCTCGTCACGTTCGGGACTCCTTCGAACTTTCGAACGGAGACCCTCACTTTTAAGGTGGTAGGATTCCCGGGGTCTACCATGCTATCCTCGGGCGGCCGTGCTACGCGAAGTTCATGGCCGTCCCGAACTACGTCTACCCGAAGCTCAAGATGTCCGGGGCCCAAGGGAGTTATCACCGTGGGCGCATCGTTTCAGCACGCCTATCGGTGCGACGTCGACAACCGCGACCTGGCCTCGGTGCACTTGGCCTCCACAACCGAGCCGGCGGTCATCGGGGAGCAGGTGGTCGAGGATCCGCCGAGTCGAGCCATAAATCGGCTTCCTTCGAGCCGGTGGAGGGAATCAAGGAGGTCGCCCTCGACCTCGAAGGCGACGAGAAGAGGACGGTGTGCATCGGCACTTCCCTCTCTCCCAAATAGGAAGGCGCGCTCGTCGACTTCCTCCGCGCAAACGCCGACGTCTTCGCGTGGAATCCCTCGGACATGCCGGGAATCCCGAGGGAAGTCGTCGAGCACTCCTTGCACATCGGGCCGGGCTCCAAGCCGGTGAAGCAGCGTCTACGCCGCTTCGAGGAGGAGAAGCGCAGGGCGATTGGGAAGGACCTTACATCGTCGCACGCGTCATCAGTCCCGGCTCCTACAAGCTCAAGACGGTGGAGGGCCGAGAGCTAACCAACGCCCGGAACATTGCGCGATTACGTAAGTTCTATCCCTAAGCTCGCGTTTGTTCCTTTACTCTTAAAGCGATCGCCCGCCAAGCACAGTAACCCTCGACCTCCGCTGCGAGGTCCAGCCTCACTCGGGGGCTGGAATGGCGGCGAAACCACGATTTTTCAAAAACAAAAATCGCTTACACTTAGCTCTTTTTTCACGAACGAATTTGCTAAGTTTCGCTTGGCCTTGAATTCGAATCTCGCCGACGACCAAAGTAAGCGCGAGCAAACGAACTCACGCGTCTAAACCGGTCGGAAGGCCGAAGCTCGAGCGCCCCAACGGCCCTAGCGGACGCTCACCAAATACGACTAAACTAAGTTCAACGAGGCTCGACAGCTCAAACTTTGTGACTTAACGAGACAAGATGAGAAAGCCAAAACACATTCAAGTTTAAATTAAAGTTGCTCGATAAAGAGCGAGACCTCGAGGGGTCAAGCGCGAACGATTTAAGAAAACTTAAAGTTATTTACAAGCGGGGAACCACGCCCCTTTGTTCTTAACAAAATAAAAAGCGAAAAACTAATCTCCTATTCTTCCTACGACTTGGGGAGGGGCTCCTCCTCGAGCTTTGCAGCCAGGGGCATCGGCGGGCGCGCGCGTCTCGGCCTTCAACAACTCCAGCTCGGCGCCGGCGAAGCCGGGAACGAGCCCGGTGCTGATGGCACCGAAGTCAAGGTCTTCATAATGGGACGCCAACACCGCAAAGGTCGCTCGCACGGCGGAGCGCCTAGCTCCTCGAAGCACCGTGCTGATCCGCCCCATCTAGACCGGCACGAGCCTCGCCGGCCGCCCGCATCAACTCCCCGGCCTCCGACTCGAGCCGGGCCAAGAATGCCCGCACGGCCGGCGCGAGCCCGACCAAAATTCGACAACCTGCGGTCCGCAGGCTGCCTCGGGCACGGCCGGGCTCCGTCGGCCGCACCTCCCGCCGCCGTTACCACGTCGGTCGATTTCTCCCCGACGCCGGTCCTCCTCGACCTAGCGGCTCGCACCGCGGAGGAGGTCAACGACTTGCGCAGAGTCGTGGGCGTCGCCTTCCTTCGCGCGGAGGCACCGTTCGCTTGGGCGCGGGAGCGCTCTCGCCGAGGCTTGCCTTCACGAACGCGTTTGCCGGCAGCCACCGACGGGTCGACCACCGGCCGCGATGGCCTCTCGGCATGCTCCGCCGGAACTTCGACCGTGGGGAGGCCTCCGCGGCACCCCTCCGCTAGGCGCGGCAAATTCAAGGACATTGACATGCGCGTCCGCATGCCGGGAGACCGTCTCTCCGGTCCACGATAGGTTCAGAGACGTCGACGCGCGCGTCCGCGCGTCGGTCTTCCACGTCGCCCTTCGCCGGCTCCGCGATGCCCCCGCCAACTTCTTGGGCTCGCAGCGTCTCCGCGCCGGAACCTTGCGCGGGCACCACGTCCACGGGGCGGAGGACGGAGGGCATCGCAGATCTACGCCATCCGCCGTCTCCTCCCCGAGCGCCGCGGGCGTGCGGTTAAGATCTGTATCGCCTCCGACTAGCTCGGCGATCATCTCCGCAGCCTCCCTCGCAGCAACGGAAGGAACTACCTTAAGGTCCACCACTACTCGTCCCAAAAAAGGGATCCAGGGTAGTCCCGGTTCCCCCGCGCGAGGTGGGACTCGACTCGAGGGGGCCGACCGCGGAGGTCGAGGTCAAGGGAGCCGAAGACCCGAGACCCGGGGTGGCGGCTCGGCGGGAGAAGATGAGCGGGGAATCCCCGTCGCTCTCGTGCTCGCTAGCTCCGCCGTCTTCCTCGGAGTCCGTCGGCTCGAGGGTCGAAGGCCGTGTCGGGGTTCAGCCCCGCGGCCCGATACGCCTCCCTCTTCCTCCGGCGCTCGACGTCTCGCGCCGTCTTCGCCAGCCGAAGCCTCACGGCCGTGTCCCTCGCGGCCTTCCTCTCGGCCTCGCACCTCCACGGCGTGAGGCGGTTGGCCCTCGCGTCGGCGGCCGACTAAGCGGGACCCGATCGGACGAAGAAAGAAAAGAGGGGGGGTCGGCAAACAAACCGAAGACAAAAACTTGACTAAAAACTTTGGGACAACGAAGGTCGAATTAACTTACCACATCCAGGGCATCCGGATGCGGCTTCATGGGAGGCGCCCCCGGACAGGCCAAGCACGCACGGCGGTCCCCGCCGTGCTCCGAACGCGCAGGACGACGGTGCCGTCGTCGAGCTCTTGCACCGCCATCACGGTGTCGGGGACGACACGGTCGTTACCCGACACCCGGTGCATTAACAACGAGCGCCGCATCGACGGCGCGAACCCGAGCTTGTGGAAGGAGCCCACCACCACCGTCGCGTCGACGTTGGACCGGCCGGAAACCGAATCGCCTCGATGGCCAGGTCGACCTTCTCGCCGGGCTGGCACGAGGGCAGCCCCACTTCCATTCCTCCGGGCCTCCTCGAAGACCCGACCCTCGAAGGCCGGAAACGGATGCCCCGGTCCCGTCGAAGGTAGAACCACTTCGGGTGCCACCCCGGTTCGACGAAGGGGTGGTCACCGTGATGTAGTCCCTACCACGGTCCCTCTTCATCACGATCCCCGCGCAGCCGACGTGCGCGGGAACTTCCTCGCCTCGGAATTCCTCCTCTAGTGGAGGTTAATGCGGAAGAAATACCGCTAGAGGTCGAGGTCGGCTCCATCCCCAGGAAACCTCGCAGAGAGCGACGAAGGTGCTCAACCGCTAAATGCCGTTGGGGTTCGGATGCCGGAGCTCCGGGTGGCTCTAGAACATCAATGCCCGCAGAAAGTCGTTCCCCGACGTCCCCAAGCCACGCTCATGGAAATGCAGGAACGAGACCACGTAGCCCCGGAGAGGCTGCGGATGGGACTCATTGCCGGGGAGCATCCACCATCGGTTGGGACCACGGTCGCGTAGCAACCCTCGCGTTACCGAGCGGTCGAGCTCAACCCTCGTCGTCGTGGATCGAGTCCAAGTCGACATGGCGGAAGAGAAGGAAAAAAAGGGCTCGAGAGCTTGGAGGGCAAAGGCCGTGGCAAGGAGAAGGAGAGCTAGGGCAAAGAAGGCAAAGGCGTAGAAGGCGACGGCGCGTGGGAGCCAAGGGACTCGGCGGGCGATCGCTTAAATAGGGGCTGCGTCGGGCGGCCGCGACCCTTCGATTCCACAGCAGGCCCCACGATCGCCACTACCCCGGTAAATTCTCTTAAATCTCCCTCCTCCCGATTCCCGCGCCGCCATCTCGCAGGTTTACACCCCGGCCGCCCGTACTTACCGCACGGGTCCCACCACTACCGAGAGGAAACCAACCCCGTCTGCGCGGGCCCGCCACTACACGCCACCGACGGATAAGAACCCGCCTCGATCCCCGATCCATGGAAGCCGAGACGGTAAGAATCCCACTCCCCCTCTCGTGCATTCTATCCTTTCGTATCCCCTCACCCGCATGCGAGAGACGGGAAAAGGCACACACCTCGAGGGAGCGGTTCGGTCACTACTCGACTTCCGTCAAGATCAAGCGCTCGACCTTGGGGCTTGACCGACCGAGGCTCGACCTCAAAGGTAAGAGGGGATAAGAGGCCGAAAACTATCTCGACGGCCCCGCCCTGCCGAGGTTCGAAGGCCGGCCCGTCCGAGGGGTTCGGCACAGCCGCCTCGTGCAAATATTTCCCGAGCCGGGCATCGTTTAAGGGTGCAGTGCAGATTTTCTTCGAACGAAAACGCGAGTCCCTTTGCGGTTTTAAGCATCGTTTTGTTCAAATAAAATGCCACCTCCCTCCCCCCCCGCTTAGTTGTTTAAGGACGAAGTGCAGATCTTCTTCAAACGAAAACGTGAGCCTCTTTTGCGGCTTTACGCATCGTTTTGTTTAAATAAAACGCCACTCCCCCACTTAGTCGTTTAGGGGCGAACTGCAGATTTGCTTCTAAAAAAACGTGAGCCCCTTTGCGGCTTTACGCATCGTTTTGTTCAAATAAAACGCCACTCCCCCCCCACTTAGTCGTTTAACGCCGAAGTGCGGCTTTTCTTCGAACGAAACGCGTTCCCTTTGCGGCTTTATGCATCGTTTTGTTTAAATAAAACGCCACTCCCCCCGCCACTTAGTCGTTTATGGGCGAAGTGCAGATTTGGTTCGAACGAAAATGAAAGCCCCTTTGTGGCTTTACGTATCGTTTTTTTCAAATAAAACGCCACTCTCCACCCCCCCACTTAGTCGCTTAAGGGCGAAGTGTAGATTTCCTTCGAATAAAAACGCGAGCCCCTTTACGGCTTTACGTATGATTTTGTTTAAATAAAATGCCACTCCCCCACATAGGTTTTTAAGGGCGAAGTGCAGATTTGCTTCGAACGAAAACGCGAGTCCCTTTGCGGTTTTAAGCATCGTTTTGTTCAAATAAAGCGCCACCCCCCCCCCCACCACCACCACACACACACACACTTAGTTACTTAAGGACGAAGTGCAGATCTTCTTCGAACGAAAATGTGAGCCCCTTTGCGGCTTTACGCATCGTTTTGTTTAAATAAAATGCCACCCCCCCCCCACTTAGTCGTTTAAGGGTGAAGTGCAGATTTTCTTCGAGCGAAAACGCGAGTCCTTTGCGGTTTTAAGCATCGTTTTGTTCAAATAAAACGCCACCCCCCCCCGCCCGCCCCCACTTAGCGGTTTAAGGATGAAGTGCAGATTTTGTGTAAATAAAACGTCACTCCCCCCACTTAGTCGTTTAAGGGCGAAGTGCAGATTTTCTTCGAACGAAAACGCGAGTCCCTTTGCGGTTTTAAGCATTGTTTTGTTCAAATAAAACGTCACCCCCCCACCCCACTTAGTTGTTTAAGGACGAAGTGCAGGTCTTCTTCGAATGAAAACGTGAGCCCCTTTGCTGCTTTATGCATCGTTTTGTTTAAATAAAATGCCACCCCCTCCCCACTTAGTCGTTTAGGGGCGAAGTGCAGATTGGCTTCGAACGAAAACGCGAGCCCCTTTGCGGCTTTTCGCATCGTTTTGCTTAAATAAAACGCCACTCCCGCCACTTAGTCGTTTAGGTGCGAAGTGCAGATTTGCTTCGAATGAAAACGTGAGCCCCTTTGCGGCTTCACGCATCGTTTCGTTCAAATAAAACGCTACGCCCCCCCCCCACTTAGTCGTTTAAGGGCGAAGTGTAGATTTGCTTCGAAGGAAAAACGTGAGTCCCTTTGCGGCTTTAAGCATCGTTTTGTTTAAATAAAACGTCACTCCCGCCACTTATTCGTTTAGGTGCGAAGTGCAGATTTGCTTCTAACGAAACGTGAGTCCCTTTGAGGCTTTCAGCATCGTTTTGTTCAAATAAATTGCCCCCCCCCCCGCACTTAGTCGTTTAAGGACGAAGTGCAGATCTTCTTCGAACGAAAACGCGAGCCCTTTTGCGGCTTTACACATCGTTTTGTTTAAATAAAATGCCACTCCCCCCTCCCCCCACTTAGTCGTTTAGCGCCGAAGTGCAGATTCGCTTCTAACAAAAACGTGAGCCCCTTTGCGGCTTTACGCATCGTTTTGTTCAAATAAAATGCCACCCCCCCACTTAGTCGTTTAAGAGCGAAGTGCAGATTTGATTCGAACAAAAACGCGGTTCCCTTTGCGGCTTTACGCATTGTTTTGTTCAAATAAAACGCCACGCCCCCACTTAGTCGTTTAAGGGCAAAGTGCAGATTTTCTTCGAACGAAACGAGAGCTCCTTTGCGGCTTTACGCATTGTTTTATTGAAATAAAACGTCACTCCCCCCCTCCCGCCCCGTCCACTTAGTCGTTTAAGGGCGAAGTGCAGATTTGCTTCGAACGAAAAACGCGAGCCCCTTTGCGGCTTTACGCATCGTTTTGTTTAAATAAATCGCCACTCCCGCCACTTAGTCGTTTAGGTGCGAAGTACAGATTTGCTTCGAACGAAACGTGAGCCCCTTTGCGGCTTTACGCATCGTTTTGTTCAAATAAAACGCTACCCCACCCCCCCACTTAGTCGTTTAAGGGCGAAGTGTAGATTTGCTTCGAATGAAAACGCGAGCCCCTTTGCGGCTTTACGCATCATTTTGTTTAAATAAAATGCCACTCCCCCACTTAGTTGTTTAGGGGCGAAGTGCAGATTTGCTTCTAACGAAAACGGAGTCCCTTTGCGGCTTTAAGCATCGTTTTGTTCAAATAAAATGCCACCCCCCCCCCCCACTTAGTCATTTAAGGACGAAGTGCAGATCTTCTTCGAGCGAAAACGCGAGCCCTTTTGCGGCTTTACGCATGGTTTTGTTTAAATAAAATGCCACTCCCCCTCCCCCGCCCCCCACTTAGTCGCTTAGCGACGAAGTGCAGATTTGCTTCTAACAAAAACGTGAGCCCCTTTGCGGCTTTACGCATCATTTTGTTCAAATAAAACGCCACCCCCCCCCACTTAGTCGTTTAAGAGAGAAGTGCAGATTTGCTTCGAACGAAAACGCGGTTCCCTTTGCGGCTTTACGCATCGTTTTTGTTCAAATAAAGCGCCACTCGCCGCCCCACTTAGTCGTTTAAGGGTAAAGTGCAGATTTTCTTCGAACGAAACGAGAGCTCCTTTGCGGCTTTACGCATTGTTTTGTTGAAATAAAACGTCACTCCCCCCACTTAGTCGTTTAAGGGCGATGTGCAGATTTTCTTCGAACGAAAACACGAGTCCCTTTGCGGTTTTAAGCATCGTTTTGTTCAAATAAAACGCCACCCCCCCACACACTTAGCTGTTTAAGGACGAAGTGCAGATCTTCTTTGAATGAAAACGTGAGCTCCTTTGCTGCTTTATGCATCGTTTTGTTTAAAGAAAACGCCACCTCCCCCTCCCCCCACTTAGTCGTTTAAGGGCGAAGTGCAGATTTTCTTCGAACAAAAACGCGAGTCCCCTGTGCGGTTTTAAGCATCGTTTTGTTCAAATAAAACGCCACCAAACCCCCCCCCGGCTTAGTTCTTTAAGGACGAAGTGCATATCTTCTTCGAAGCAACGTGAGCCCCTTTGCTGCGTTATGCATCGTTTTGTTTAAATAAAATGCCACCCCCTCCCCAGTTAGTCGTTTAGGGGCGAACTGCAGATTTGCTTCGAACGCAAACGCAGGTCCCTTTGCGGCTTTACGCATCGTTTTTGTTTAAATAAAACGCCACTCCCCCACATAGTCGTTTAGGGTGAAGTGCAGATTTGCTTCTAACAAAAACGTGAGCCCCTTTGCGGCTTTACGCATCGTTTTGTTCAAATAAAACGCCACCTCCCCCCCCCACACTTAGTCGTTTAAGGGCGAAGTGCAAATTTTCTTCGAACGAAACGCGAGTCCCTTTGCGATTTTAAGCATCGTTTTGTTCAAATAAAACGCCACCCCCCCCCCACTTAGTTGTTTAAGGACGAAGTGCAGATCTTCTTCGAATGAAAACGTGAGCCCTTTTGCTGCTTTATGCATCGGTTTGTTTAAATAAAACGCCACCTCCCCCCCACTTAGTCGTTTAAGGGCGAAGTGCAGATTTTCTTCGAACGAAAACGCGAGTCCCTTTGCAGTTTTAAGCATTGTTTTGTTCAAACAAAATGCCACCCCCCACCCCACTTAGTTGTTTAAGGACGAAGTGCAGGTCTTCTTCGAATGAAAACGTGAGCCCCTTTGCTGCTTTATGCATCGTTTTGTTTAAATAAAATGCCACCCCTCCCCACTTAGTCGTTTAGGGGCGAAGTGCAGATTGGCTTCGAACGAAAAACGCGAGCCCCTTTGCGGCTTTTCGCATCGTTTTGCTTAAATAAAACGCCACTCCCGCCACTTAGTTGTTTAGGGGCGAAGTGCAGATTTGCTTCTAACGAAAACACGAGTCCCCGTGCGGTTTTAAGCATCGTTTTGTTCAAATAAAACGCCACCACACCCCCGCTTAGTTCTTTAAGGACGAAGTGCATATCTTCTTCGAACGAAAACGTGAGCCCCTTTGCTGCGTTATGCATCGTTTTGTTTAAATAAAATGCCACCCCCTCCCCGAGTTAGTCGTTTAGGGGCGAACTGCAGATTTGCTTCGAACGAAAACGTGGGTCCCTTTGCGGCTTTACGCATTGTTTTGTTTAAATAAAACGCCACTCCCCCACATAGTCGTTTAGGGACGAAGTGCAGATTTGCTTCTAACAAAAACGTGAGCCCCTTTGCGGCTTTACGCATCGTTTTGTTCAAATAAAACGCCACCTCCCCCCCTCGGTCCACTTAGTCGTTTAAGGGCGAAGTGCAGATCTGCTTGAACGAAAAACGCGAGCCCCTTTGCGGCTTTTCGCATCGTTTTGCTTAAATAAAACGCCACTCCCGCCACTTAGTCGTTTAGGTGCGAAGTGCAGATTTGCTTGAACGAAACGTGAGCCCCTTTGCGGCTTCACGCATCGTTTCGTTCAAATAAAAAGCTACGTCCCCCCCCCACTTAGTCGTTTAAGGGCGAAGTGTAGATTTGCTTCGAAGGAAAAAGGTGAGTCCCTTTGCGGCTTTAAGCATCGTTTTGTTTAAATAAAACGTCACACCCGCCACTTAGTCGTTTAGGTGCGAAGTGCAGATTTGCTTCGACGAAAACGCGAGTCCCTTTGCGGCTTTCAGCATCGTTTTGTTCAAATAAATTGCCCCCTCCCTCCCGCACTTAGTCGTTTAAGGACGAAGTGCAGATCTTCTTCGAACGAAAACGCGAGCCCTTTTGCGGCTTTACACATAGTTTTGTTTAAATAAAATGCCACTCCCCCTCCCCCCACTTAGTCGTTTAGCGCCGAAGTGCAGATTTGCTTCTAACAAAAACGTGAGCCCCTTTGCGGCTTTACGCATCGTTTTGTTCAAATAAAATGCCACCCCCCCACTTAGTCGTTTAAGAGCGAAGTGCAGATTTGATTCGAACAAAACGCGGTTCCCTTTGCGGCTTTACGCATTGTTTTGTTCAAATAAAACGCCACGCCCCCACTTAGTCGTTTAAGGGCAAAGTGCAGATTTTCTTCGAACGAAAACGAGAGCTCCTTTGCGGCTTTACGCATTGTTTTGTTGAAATAAAACGTCACTCCCCCCGCCCCCGCCCCCCCGCCCGTCCACTTAGTCGTTTAAGGGCGAAGTGCAGATTTGCTTCGAACGAAAAACGCGAGCCCCTTTGCGGCTTTACGCATCGTTTTGTTTAAATAAACGCCACTCCCGCCACTTAGTCGTTTAGGTGCGAAGTATAGATTTGCTTCGAACGAAAACGTCAGCCCCTTTGCGGCTTTACGCATCGTTTTGTTCAAATAAAACGCTACTCCCCCCCCCAACTTAGTCGTTTAAGGGCGAAGTGTAGATTTGCTTCGAATGAAAAACGCGAGCCCCTTTGCGGCTTTACGCATCATTTTGTTTAAATAAAATGTCACTCCCCCACTTAGTTGTTTAGGGGCGAAATGCAGATTTGCTTCTAACGAAAACGGAGTCCCTTTGCGGCTTTAAGCATCGTTTTGTTCAAATAAAATGCCACCCCCCCCACTTAGTCATTTAAGGACGAAGTGCAGATCTTCTTCGAGCGAAAACGCGAGTGTTGACGGTCCTTATGGTCCAATTTTACCGTCAACATGTTGCATCTTTTTGAATCAAACACCATCACCAAGAATAGACATAGGGATTATTTCTAACAAATTCCACTAGTCTTGGTGAAATTATGAATGCAGGTGCAATTCATATGAAAACAGGGGAAAACATGCACGAAACATGGACTTTGCAATCGACGGATTTTCCCTGACTAAAGAATATAGTCCAAAAGCCCAAAACCACAAAACGAGCCTCAACATCAAACCAAGCAAGTGGATTGGGCCAAGACACAGCCAGAGGAAGGCACCGCAGAAGAATCAAGCCCAGGGAGTCCAGTGCCGCTCGGCCGAACCACCCTAGTGGGTTCGGCCGAACCGACAGTGGGCCCCCCCGGCCCATCTTTCTCTCGGCGGTTTGTCACCGACGTCCGGAGGTCGGTTCCACCTGCAATTAATGCCACCGACGTCCGGAACCGCCTCCAAGTTGCCGACCTTCCAAGGCTATAAATAAAGGGCTACACCCCCTCTCTCAACACACCACCAACATCAAGATACAAGACAAAACTCTCATCCTTAGGCCAAGGGCCTCTTGTATTTTAGTAGAATAGGAGAGAGGGCAAGGAAGAGGAAGGAGTGTTCCTCCCTTTTGTAAAGTGGAGTAGTATTTCCTTTTCTTTTTACCTTGGCGTGTAAACACTCTTTTTGGTGATTTATACGTGGTGATCTACTTATCTATCGTGACATATCTTTGTGTTAGACGTAATTCTTGTTATACTTGTTTACTGGATCATCGTCAGCAAGAAGTACTCTAGCTTTCTCGAACTCGCTCTAGGCCGAGGCTAGAGTAGTGGTCAATAGCATAGACGTGGTGTCTAGGGCCGGAGATCGCCTTTGTTTGCCGTGTGCCCCACGGTTTGTAGAGGTAGGTGGCAGGAAGTGACAGCCCCGTCATCCAAAGGAACCCTCCACGTTCGGGTACATAGTAGAGCTTTCGAGATCGGAGTGGCTTGGCAGTACCAAGCCTAAGACGGTGCCCGAAGTAAACAAGTCTAGCTTGCGTTCGTCTACCTTTAAAGGATAAATAGATAAGAGTCACCCTCTCGACCCTATTTTGCTACGTTGTCTTGGTTGTCCTTGGGTAAACTAACCTTGTTGCGTAAATACTCCGTTCCCTCGCGGATATAAATACGATACCTTGGAATACTCCCGGTGAAGTGCTACAACGGTATTCCGTGCGCTTGCGGATTTATTCGTGACGTAAGAAATACCAACAAGCATTTCTCGGCGCCGTTGCTCGGGAACGGTTGTTATCTTTGTAACGAATCAGGTTTGCCCTCGTAATCTATCTTACTTACCGTTCTGTTTTTATTTTTTTCCTTACATTCAAAATTTCACAAAAACATATCATGGAGTCACACCCAACCATCCAATCTTTCTCCACTCCACGGGGTGAACTCTTAGAGCCACCATCATCATCACAACCTATTTCTTCACCTCGGCTATGAGTTCTCCCCGATTACATTTCGATGATTAGAGGTTTATCCTTTTCGGGTTTTAAACATGAAAATCCTTATGAACACTTGCGAGAGTTTGAACATTTGTGTTCATGCCGATTGATCCATGGCATGACACAAGAAACATTGAAGTGGAAGTTGTTTCCCTTCTCTCTCAATGAGAAGGCGAAGCAATGGTACACTTACACCGCTAAGAGAGTGAACGGTGATTGGAAAGAATTGCGAGACAAATTTTGTCTAGCATTCTTCCCCGTATCTCGTATCACTTCTCTACGAGCGGAAATAATAGGCTTTCGACAAGAAGAAAAGGAAACCTTAAGTGCGTCATGGATTCGGTTCTCGTTCTCTACCGTACTCCGACCAGAATTATTGCTCCCCGAACCCGTTTTATTACAACACTTTTATTCGGGATTGAGCAACGATACCGCACTTTATCTTGACACGGCCGCGGGTGGATCTTTTTCTCATAAGACCATAGCGGAAGCACACGAACTTTTGGATCGAATTGTGGAAAACACACCTTTTTCCGCCGACTTACTCGTAGAGCCGGAGTCGAAGATGAGGAACTCGTTGTGCAAGAGACACAACACTTGGTGCCCATGATGGAGCACCTAGCACTCGAGTCCTCATCTAACACAAGAACAATGATAGAGGAAGATGAACCTCTTGATTTCCCATTTGAGTTCAAGGAAGAAATTTTTGAAGATTTTGGAAACACCTTGAACTACTCCTATCAAAAGAAACCAAGACTCCTCGCACCAACCCCGAACCTATTGAAAAATCTCTTCTCTTAAAAACTGTTCTGAAGTTGACAAGAATTATGAGCGATGAATGGTTGATGGAAAACGAACTTTCTTCTGAAGTTCTTCGACTTGATCATCCTAGATCAACCATTCGTGGCTCAATTCGGGGAGTAATGGTAGATGTTCTCTATAATCCTCTAGTAGGTGCCAACATCATGTCCGAATCTTTTGCTTCAACTTTATTTGGAAACGAGACATGGGCACCTTCCGACAAACTCCTTAAAGCCCCACCGGGGCAATTTTTTGAGAGTTTGGGGATCATTAGAGATGTTTGCATTAAGCGTAATGAAGCGCAGGTTTCCTTGGACTTTCACGTTTCGAATCCCGGATTTCGATGTTTTGGTCTGGTCATCCCATAGAAAAGCTTTTCTTAGGGATATCACCTTCAGAACCTTAGACTTCACCCTCGGCAAGAAAACTTTTTCTCTTCCTATCATTCATGCACAAAACTCTTTTGCCGAGGAGCCGCTTGTGGAAGAAGAATGCATGGAGGAGGTTATGGCAATTTTTCCTCATGAAAACCCCGAATCATCCTTGGATGAAGATGCTCTTGATTTCATTTTAGAAGAGGATGATTCGGCGGAAACTTTTGAGCTGCCCGAAACTTTTACACCTACGCCACCTCCCGTAGAGCTCAAAACTCTTCCACCAGGCTTGCGCTACGTTTTTCTTCACGGAAATCCCGAAACCCCCGTCATCATAAGTGACAAGCTTTCGGAGGAGGAAACTGCAAAACTCTTAGCCGTGCTAGAAAAACATCACTCCGTTTTTGGGTACTCGCTTGGAGACCTCAAGGGAATCAGCCCCGCTCTTTGCACCCATCGCATTCCCATAGACCCCGATAGTACACCATCTAGGGAACCTCAAAGGAGGTTGAACAATGCGATGCGGGAGGTCGTTAAAAAGGAGGTCTTAAAACTTTTACATGCCGGCATTATCTATCCCTGTTCCACACAACGAGTGGGTGAGTCCAAAGGCAGGTTGTACCCAAGAAAGGAGGAATGACTGGTCGTCCATAATGACAAAAATGAGTTGATCCCTCAACGCACCGTCACGGGATGGAGGATGTGCATAGATTACCGAAAACTTAACAAGGCTACAAAGAAGGATCATTTTCCGCCGCCCTTCATCGATGAGATGTTGGAACGGCCGGCAAATAATTCTTTCTTTTGTTTCCTTGATGGGTATTCAGGATATCATCAAATCCCCATCCATCCCGACGATCAAAGTAAAACCACTTTCACATGCCCCTATGGAACTTACGCCTATCGACGAATGTCTTTTGGGCTTTGCAATGCACCTCGCTTCTTTTCAACGTTGCATGATGTCTATCTTTTCCGACATGATCGAAGAGATTATGGAAGTATTCATGGATGATTTCTCTCGTTTATGGAAAAACCTTCGATCATTGTTTAGAAAATTTAGACAAAGTCTTGCAACGTTGTCAAGAAAATGATTTAGTGCTCAATTGGGAGAAATGCCATTTCGTGGTTAGAGAAGGCATAGTTCTGGGGCATTTGATTTCTCGAAAGGGGGATAGAGGTGGACAAAGCTAAATTAGAAGTTATAGAAAAGCTTCCACCTCCCGTGAATGTTAGGGGCATTCGCAGCTTTCTCGGGACATGCGGGGTTCTATCGTCGTTTTATCAAAGATTTCTCTCAAATTGCTAGACCCCTTACAAATCCGCTTGCGAAGGATGCACCCTTTGAGTTTACCGATGAATGCATGACTCGTTTCACTACCCTTAAGAATGCACTCATCTCGCCGCCAATTATCCAACCCCCCGATTGGACGCCGCCTTTTGAGATAATGTGTGATGCTAGTGATTTTGTCATGGGGGCTGTTCTTGGCCAAACTAGAGATAAAAAGCATCATGCAATCTCCTATGCAAGCAAAACCTTGACTCGGAGCTCGCTAAATTACACTACCACCGAAAAAGAGCTCCTTGCCGTTGTTTTTGCTTTTGATAAGTTTAGATCCTACTTGACCGGAGCAAAAGTCATTGTTTACACCGATCATGCCGCTTTAAAGTTTTTGCTCAATAAGAAGGATGCTAAACCTCGTTTGATACGATGGGTTCTTCTACTCCAAGAGTTTGATGTAGAAATCCGTGATAAGAAAGGAGTAGAAAATTCCGTGCGTATCATTTGTCGCGTATACAATTCACTAACCCGCAGGAATTACCCATCAATGATTTCCTACGCGATGACATGCTGCTCCTAGTGAGGGACTCACATCCATGGTACGCCGACATTGTGAACTTCATGGCAACGGGGTACGTACCACCCGGAAAGAGCAAGAAACGACTCATCTATGAGAGTCGCCGTCACTTATGGGAAGAGCCCTTCCTTTACCGTGTCCGCGCCGATGGATTGCTAAGGCGATGTGTGCCCATACCCGAGAGCACACGAATCATTGAGAAGTGCCATGCATCGCCATACGGGGGACACTACGGCGTGTTTCGTACACAGTGCCAAGATATGGCAAAGTGGCTTCTTTTGGCCAGCCATGTACGAAGACACAAAGGAATTTGTCGTGCGATGCCCGTAATGTCAAAAAGTTGGAGGCATCACGGCAAGAGATGCAATGCCCCTCAACTACAATTTACAAGTCGAGCTCTTCGACGTATGGGGCATTGACTTCATGGGACCGTTCACCAAGTCACATGACTCGCGAATACATCTTGGTGGCGGTAGACTACGTGTCTAAGTGGGTGGAAGCAATGCCTTGCAGGCCGCAAATGCCAAGCATGCTCGCCGGATGTTCCACGAAATTATCTTCCCAAGGTTTGGAACACCGAAGTTAGTGATAAGCGACTGAGGGTCTCACTTCATTGATAAGACCTTCCGAAGCTTCCTAAGAGAACTTGGATCAAGGCATAATATCGCTACTCCATACCACCCTCAAACCAAGGCAAGTGCCGAGACCTCAAACAAGCAAATCAAGCGGATCCCGCAAAAGACCGTAACAGTAAATGGGGAAGGGATGGAAGGACAAGCTACCCGATGCACTATGGGCATACCGTACAAGCATACAAGACACCCATAGGCATGTCCCCATACCAGCTCGTGTACGGGAAAACATGTCATTTACCCGTCGAGATGGAACACCGAGCGTATTGGGCCATCCGGAAATGGAACATGGACTTTAATGGTGCCGGACGCAAAAGAAAATGGAGATAGCTGAGTTAGAAGAATGGAGAGACAAAGCTTACCACAACTCAGCCTATATACAAAGAAAGGACAAAAAGGTGGCACGACAAAAAGATAAAGATAAAGGTATTTAAGGTTGGAGATAAGGTCTTGCTATTCAATTCACGGGTGAAACTCTTCGGCATGGAAAATTAAGAAGTAAATGGGACGGACCATACACGGTTATTGACACCTCGTCACATGGAGCAATCACACTTCAAGACGACGAAGGTAAAATATTTAAGGTAAATGGTCGCCGCCTTAAAATTTATTTCGAGCCCGATAAAGATAAAGAATTTGATGTCATGCACTTGATTAATTTAAATTTTCTCTCATGATAGCTCTTTCTTATCTATATCCCGTAGTAGCTCTTTCCCCGAAATAATTTTAGCAAGCAATCAACCGTAAAAAGAAGGGGACCAGTAGGGGCCCACTACAGCTCGGCCGAACTCCCTTGCCGGTTCGGCCGAACCAAGCATGCACTCCCAAACGGTCACTTTTTTCTTTCATCTTTTGTCTCCAACGGTCACAAGATCAAATCTCCCCGCTTAGTGCCTTCCATGCTGCGGGAAAAATCAAATTAATTCTTTCCATGCTTTTATCTATAAATGAAGGTGTTTTCTTTCATTTTTCCCTTGCACCTTTCTTCCACCTTGTCCATTTCGCACAAAAAAAGCTTTTGCCCAAGCACCATGGACAAGCAGCATCCCAAGCCTCGACGTCTCCGTCACCACCAGCCGAGCTTTGCCGCCAAGTCGGCCTCGAAGACATCCTTGATCATGTCTCCATTCCCAGCCGAGCAAGCCTTGATGATCCATGATCTACCGCTCGCTATTGAACCTCCACCCACAGCAGCAAGAACACCCTCCAAGAGCTCTCCCGCTGCCGTGGCACCTCGCCAAAAGAAGGGGAAATCTACCCCCAAGAAGAAGAGCGCCGACGCCGCCGACAACGCTCTCCTTCCCGGAGAGAAGTACGTCGGCACCCTCGCTACCAAGAGCGGGCAGGTGGTGCACCATCAATATGAGGGGCGCAACCTGCCTAGCCCCATCAAGAAGCCCGGCGAGAGGTTCAAGATCAAGGGAATCCGCGGTGGCGGAAAGCAGCTCATCCCGCCGCTCACCTCGGCGGAAAAGAGAGACGCCCGCGAATCCGTGGGCGACACTCCTCCTAAGAGGATAAGGAGGCGTCTCTCTCCCTCTCCCATCAAGAGGGCAGGGGGAATGTATGAAAGCGAGGAGGAGAAAACTCCTAAAAAAAAGCCCCTACCAAATCCTCCTCGCTAAACACGTTGATCTCCGCGAAGCCCATGAACGCCTACGTGATAATGTCGCGGAGATCAAAGACGCTATTGAAGACTTGAAGGATGCCCAGTGCGAGCCATCGCCGCAGCACCAACTCCAAGATCAAGCGTCTCTTCAAGGACGCGGGGAAGGAGGACGAATACGACGTTTAAAATGAACCTTCCCGCGTTCATCATTTCCCGCAGTGCACATTTTTATCATTTTTTTCAATTCCTCAAGATTGTAATGCGCCCGCTCTTTTAAATTTTTAATCATATTAGTGCTCCCCGGTCTTCCCTTACCGGTAGAGCAAGTTTTGTTTCGAAATATCTTTGTCTATTTTGAAGAAAACAGTGCAAAAAGGCAAGTGTGGGGGGACATCGCGGAAAGCAAAGACAAACACACGCGTAGCGCGCAGAAACATCACGAGGAAAACAACACAAACACAACCTCGCGAAACGAGCACCAGCTGGGGCCTAGCAGCTTCGGCCGAACCCACAAGGGTGGTTCGGCCGAACCCTCGGTGGGTCCCACTCAGCCCCCGCTTCCTCGTGGCACTTGAGTTTGTTTCCCACACTTCCTTTTCGCCTACTTTATTTGTCAAGTTCATTCCGAGACGCGAAAAACAATTACTAAAACTTGACCAACTAAAACTTGGGAAGATTTCTTTTGAATACCTTTTCCCAAGTCTCTCCCTAATGCTCTCATGATGATCTTGCACACTTTTTATTACTCGCTTCATCACCACTTGCCCGTGAACAAATAATCAAATCCATAGGACCCATGTTTCTCTAGATTATTGGCAAGTGTGATATGGCTCGACGAAATGATCTTATGCTTAGCTTACCGAGTCCTTGGGAATTTTATTTCACAAAACAAAAATACCATGGCTTCATGCTCCTCTCTTGATACAAAAATGCCTACCAATGCCATATGATGATCATACCTTGCAAAACTTACATACATATGCTGCTTGTGATTGCAATGAGCTTTACCAAAATCGAGTGACCCTAGAGAGAAACTTGTCATGCTCTCTTGATCAAGATCACGTACACTCCACCAAAAAAAAAAAAAAAAAAAAAAAAGGGCTAAACTCCTACACCGGGAGCTAGCACCCCACCAAAATAAAGACACTCCTCGTTTGCACCTCTTTTTACCTCTCTCTCTCTCTCTCAATCACGCATAAACGAGACATGGCTATGTAAAAAAAAGAAAAGCTCACACGTATGAGCAATGAAAAGAAAGCTCACAAAGATGAGCAATGAAAAAGAGAGAAGAAAAGAGATGCTCAAGCATAGAGCAAGAAAAGAAAAGAAAGAAAATAAAAAGATAGCCATGTCTCGAAAATGCAAAATAAAGAGAGGTCAATTGCAATAGGAGTTGTCACTTTTTCATATCCATACACACACGCACTTCTTGATCAAGGTTGCATGACTTGGCTTCTCCATGGATCCTTTCTTTTGGCTTAGCAATATTTGTGATACAAGTATGCCTCTCTCATTCCCTACCGAGCTCCACATACAAGTGTGACACTCCTACCTCGCGTGCGAGAGGGATAGTCGAACAGATCGTATCGGGAGACATTCGACGAAGCGAACGTTCATTGCACATACATCGGGAATACATTCAGCATTTTATTACATAGAGAACACTAATTGAGTAACAAGTTTCATACATGATCTCTTAATTATTACAAGCCATTGTTCAATTTCAGATTTACAATACATAAGTGAAGTGTGATTTTACAATACTTGATAATGTCTTTGCGGAAGCGTAAACAGCTCGACGGTACATATATATATATAGCTTAACTTAGGAGAACCACACCAGCCCATACGGCATGGCCTCACTCTTGAGTCGGTGAAGCGGAACCCACTCCACGGTCCACTCCCGAGGTTCCTCGCTTTGACACACATACTTCCCGCAGCAATCACAAAAGTCGGGCTGCGGGAATCCTGAAAACAGTTGCAACACAAACCCCGAGTATCTAATATACTCCGCAAGGCTTACCCGTCAAAAATGGTTCTAAGAACCCACCCTAACATGCAGGGGGCTTGACCTGGCTTGCGGGAGCTTGCAAAAACAGCACTTAAAGTAATGGTCTAACTCATATTTTAGCCAAGTTAAGAGGGTTGGAACATGGATATAAATTTAGTGAGCATTTCTAACAAAACATGGTTGCAATACATGAAGTAATTCTTCAAAATCAGCAAGCTTAATCATATTCACTTTGTTACTACGATGCAATCTGCTCGAGACAAGTGGTACTCATCACCGCGAGGGACGGCGATATATATCGATTTACACCCTGCAGGGGAAACCCAAATGCACGACATACGCATCATTTAAGAACACGTATGGCCACCTTTCACAAGATTATCATAGATATGAGCCGGGTCCGCCCTCCGAGTGTGCATTCCACATGCAACCACAGTAGCGTCGGGTCCAAGGGTAATAACACACCCTCCATCTACTCACAAACCCGTGCATCCACCGTGACCAACACATTGCACAAAGGGTGGAGTGACCGTCCAACACTACGACTCTCAAGTTACATCGGTTTACCAACTCCCATACGAAGGTATGCATTTGGTACACAACTCAATACTTGCTCGCGGAGTCACAACGAACGGTCCTTGACCGACACATACGGGGCTATGGCGAACAAGGGCCAACCTTGTCACCGCATCCTACACATGCTCTTCCCCGTACGGTCTCCAATTAATCATGTGAGGGTAACCAAAATTTAATCCCTAAACCGGGTGATCTCCAAATCACTCGGTGTTGCTACCGATAAAATTATTAAGCATAGCACTAGCGATTTGGCTTATACTTAACCAAGACCACAGGATTCGAAAGCTAGTGCAACTAGGTTTCCGAGCAACTCCTAAACTTAAATGCACAATACATCATAGACGTATGTGAAAATGAAAAGAGCTTTAAAACATAGGTCATGCTCCGGGCTTGCCTTGGTTCGGCTCGTAGTTAGCGCACTCGAACTCACTCACTTCAAGTCGGTGCCCTCCTTGATCTTCAGCTCCGGCCGGGTTCCTATATGAATGCATATGAAGTGCATGAGCACTGGATGAATTCGTATTTATATAGTTCATGGAACTTTCTCAATAACATAGTGTAACGAAACGTTTGCATAAATTAAACATGCTCTTGAGTGGTGATGATACGGTCATGATGGTGGTAAGTGTGGTTCGTTTCATGGGGACAACCTTCTAATTAGGTAAACTTTCCATCAATTAGTGTATATGTTTAAGCTGGTTCTTCGGAGATCAAGGAGATATGGTATAATTCCTTGTTACTTAGTGTGCAAGAGGTTGATGCTTATTTCTTAGGATGAAGTTTTATCACTTCGTTATACATCGTGCACATAAGTACTCATCATTTCATGTGGTTTGCTACGATTAACCTACGTCATATATGACCGTTCTTGCCCAAAAAGATAAATGTGATTATGACCTGTTTAATCGTGCCATGCAGGTGTGAAAAAAATTATCTAGCCATAATCAGAAAGTAAGAAGGTCATTTGAGCTTAGCCAAATTCTCAGCTAATTGTGCTGCTAAGTCTGGACTGCCAGGCTGACTGTGAAGCCTTCTTAAGGTGTCCAAATCTTAATATTTTTCTATAGAACTTAGGTGATTCATGTTGGTTAATGTAAAGTACACAACTCAAGGTTTACAACGAGCTCATGGCTGTTTCATTTGGAGTTGTATTCAAAAAGTTATTGAATTTCAAAAACGGCAAGTTGTCACGCAGGCATAACGGATTAGCATCTTAGAGTGCTTAAATCTTTATTTTTCTACACATGAAGTACTGGGATTATGTTACTAAGTTAAAGTACAAGTTATCTACTTTCCAAAGAGCCCTTGCTCATGAAGTTTGGATCCGGGTTCCAGAAGTTACATTATTTTTAAAATGCAATCTTGTTAAGCCATCTGGTCGTGATAGTGTTTTCATCTTGCTCAAAAATTAATTTTCACTATATAACCTTAGGTGTTCATGTTCACCACGTTGTAGTACATGTTACAACCTTTCTAAGGCGCTTTGAATCATTCAAATCCGTGGCGTATAACTCGAGTTACGATTTTTCTAAAATCTTTAACGTTCACGGTTTTGGGTTCGGCCAGCGCGTTCGAAAAATTTCTAAGTGCTGGAGCGCGGCCAGGGCAGCCGTGGCGTGCGCGGCGTGCGCCGTGCGCGGGCGCGTGGCGAGGCCGCCGGCGGTGAGTGGAGGCGAGAGAGGAGGGGCGCGTGGATCGGTAAGCACCAGTGAGCCCTCGCGCATGCGCCGCGAGACCCCAAAGCCCAGGAGGCTCACCGTGGTGGTGTGTCGACGGTGAGGTGGCGGTGGCTGCGGTGCGGCGCGACGGCTTGACGGCGTTCCCGGCGAGCTGCTGCGTCAAACACCGAACCAAGCTTACACGAGGTAGATTGGAACCCAAGGGTGCTACTAGCGAGAGGAATCGAAAGCTAACTCACCGGAGAGGGAATGCGGCCAACAATGGCGGCCGGCGGGATTGGTGGGGAAACCGGGGATTACGCTCGAACCTCGGCGGGGTTGGGGGGCTCGTGCTCCGGAGAGCTTGCTAGGGTTAGGGCGATGCTCGTGACGTGCTGAGAGAGTGGGGAGCTGGCCTAAGGAGATGGGGCGGCGGGGTGGTGCTCGGGCGGCGGCGGCCGGGAAGCGATTTTTATGGCGGCCATGGACGGTGCACAATCCCGCGTGAGAACAACGCAACCATGGCGATCGTGGACGCGTGGGGCGGCGCTGTGCAGGCGGGCGGCGCCTCGACCGGCCGGGATGGGCACGAACGCCGGAGCACTCTCTGGCGGTGGCCCCGAGCTCCCGTGCTTGCCCTGTTGCCCGAAGGTTCCTTCTAATTACGACTTTGCCACTGCGGTCCTTCTCTGTAAATGGCTCATAGAATTTGACCCTTTTGACATTTTTGCAAACCAAAATTTCTGTGGGTCCGGTAGATTATGTGTAACAACTTTCCTTAAAGGCCAAAGTTCAAATTCGAAATGCAAAAATTTACAAAAATTGTTGAACAGGTGCTGTTTCTGCTTAGAGTTGGATTTTTCTAGGGATTTGTGCTGCTCCAAAAATTCAAGAAAAATGTCCTAAAATCATGTCTTGATATGCTCTACCAGATTGTGCAAAAATTTGGGGTTACCACTTTGGAGAAAGTTTGAGATCTCGAGAGCTAGGGTTTTGGGAATAATAAAAACCCTAATAGGACTTTAATCTATCATTTCATGTGACTCGTGCAGTTGATTATTGTTTTATACATGCAAAATTTTATTTAGTACAGTAACAACCTGATTTTTGTGACACGGGGTGTCACAACAAGCCTAAGAAGTAGGAAAAAGAGAGGCAACACAATGCCTTGGTGAGGAAAACACTTTTGAGCGATTCAAGAGAATCGAAGAGGAGCGGGAGTCATGTTGTTTATTTTCAAAACTTTCAAAACCCAAGGTGCTTAGTGAGCAAAAGTATAGTGACTTGAGTCATGAGCTGTTCCACTTATCAATCATCCAAGAATGCATGTTAGCCACCGTCATGTTCACAAGAAAAACGGTGTGGCTTGTAATAACATGTGTGCAGTGTCTCTAAGGGGAGAGATCTCTCAACTTACGCTCCCACCTTTACTCGAGGACGAGCAAAGAGCTAAGTGTGGGGGTCTTGTTGACGGTCCTTATGATCCAATTTTACCGTCAACATGTTGCATCTTTTTGAATCAAACACCATCACCAAGAATAGACATAGGGATTATTTCTAACAAATTCCACTAGTCTTGGTGAAATTATGAATGCAGGTGCAATTCATATGAAAACAGGGAAAACATGCACGAAACATGGACTTTGCAATCGACGGATTTTCCCGGACTAAAGAATATAGTCCAAAAGCCCAAAACCACAAAACAGAGCCTCAACATCAAACCAAGCAAGTGGATTGGGCCAGTACACGACCAGCAGGAAGGCACCGCAGAAGAATCAAGCCCAGGGAGTCCAGGCAGCTTCGGTCGAACCACCCTAGTGGGTTCGGCCAAATCGACAGTGGGCCCCCTGGCCCATCTTTCTCTGGCGGTTTGTCACCGACGTCCGGAGGTCGGTTCCACCTGCAATTAATGCCACCGACGTCCGGAACCGCCTCCAAGTTGCCGACCTTCCAAGGCTATAAATAAAGGGCTACACCCCTCTCTCAATACACCACCAACATCAAGATACAAGACAAAACTCTCATCCTTAGGCCAAGGGCCTCTTGTATTTTAGTAGAATAGGAGAGAGGGCAAGGAAGAGGAAGGAGTGTTCCTCCCTTTTGTAAAGTGGAGTAGTATTTCCTTTTCTTTTACCTTGGCGTGTAAACACTCTTTTGGTGATTTATACGTGGTGATCTACTTATCTATCGTGACATATCTTTGTGTTAGACATAATTCTTGTTATACTTGTTTACGGGATCATCGTCGCAAGAAGTACTCTAGCTTTCGAACTCGCTCTAGGCCGAGGCTAGAGTAGTGGTCAATAGCATAGACGTGGTGTCTAGGTCGGAGATCGCCTTTGTTTGTCGTGTGCCCCACGATTTGTAGAGGTAGGTGGCAGGAAGTGACAGCCCTGCCATCCAAAGGAACCCTCCACGTTCGGGTACATAGTAGAGCTTTGTAGACCGGAGTGGCTTGGCGTACTCAAGCCTAAGACGGTGCCCGAAGTAAACAAGTCTAGCTTATGTTCGTCTACCTTTAAAGGATAAATAGATAAGAGTCACCCTCTCGACCCTATTTTGCTACGTTGTCTTGGTTGTCCTTGGGTAAACTAACCTTGTTGCCGAAATACTCGTTCCTCGCGGATATAAATACGATACCTTGGAATACTCCGGGTGAAGTGCTACAACGGTATTCCGTGCGCTTGCGGATTTATTCGTGACGTAAGAAATACCAACAGCGAGCCCTTTTGCGGCTTTTTACGCATGGTTTTGTTTAAATAAAATGCCACTCCCCCCCCCACTTAGTCGCTTAGCGCCGAAGTGCAGATTTGCTTCTAACAAAAACGTGAGCCCCTTTGCGGCTTTACGCATCATTTTGTTCAAATAAAACACCACCCCCCCCCACTTAGTCGTTTAAGAGAGAAGTGCAGATTTGCTTCGAACGAAAACGCGGTTCCCTTTGCGGCTTTACGCATCCTTTTGTTCAAATAAAGCGCCACTCCCGCCCCCACTTAATCGTTTAAGGGTAAAGTGCAGATTTTCTTCGAACGAAACGAGAGCTCCTTTGCGGCTTTACGCATTGTTTTGTTGAAATAAAACGTCACTCCCCCCACTTAGTCGTTTAAGGGCGATGTGCAGATTTTCTTCGAACGAAAACACGAGTCCCTTTGCGGTTTTAAGCATCATTTTGTTCAAATAAAACGCCACCCCCCCCACTTAGCTGTTTAAGGACGAAGTGCAGATCTTCTTTGAATGAAAACGTGAGCCCCTTTGCCGCTTTATGCATCGTTTTATTTAAAGAAAACGCCACCTCCCCCCCCGGCTTAGTTCTTTAAGGACGAAGTGCATATCTTCTTCGAACGAAAACGTGAGCCCCTTTGCTGCGTTATGCATCGTTTTGTTTAAATAAAATGCCACCCCCTCCCCAGCTAGTCGTTTAGGGGCGAACTGCAGATTTGCTTCGAACGAAAAACGCGGGTCCCTTTTGCGGCTTTACGCATCGCTTTGTTTAAATAAAACGCCACTCCCCCCACATAGTCGTTTAGGGGCGAAGTGCAGATTTGCTTCTAACAAAAACGTGAGCCCCTTTGCGGCTTTACGCATCGTTTTGTTCAAATAAAACGCCACCTCCCCCCCCACTTAGTCGTTTAAGGGCGAAGTGCAAAATTTCTTCGAACGAAAACGCGAGTCCCTTTGCGATTTTAAGCATTCGTTTTGTTCAAATAAAACGCCACCCTCCCCACTTAGTTGTTTAAGGACGAAGTGCAGATCTTCTTCGAATGAAAACGTGAGCCCCTTTGCTGCTTTATGCATCGGTTTGTTTAAATAAAACGCCACCTCCCCCCCTCCACTTAGTCGTTTAAGGGCGAAGTGCAGATTTTCTTCGAACGAAAACGCGAGTCCCTTTGCGGTTTTAAGCATTGTTTTGTTCAAATAAACGCCACCCCCCCACCCCACTTAGTTGTTTAAGGACGAAGTGCAGGTCTTCTTCGAATGAAAACGTGAGCCCCTTTGCTGCTTTATGCATCGTTTTGTTTAAATAAAATGCCACCCCCTCCCCACTTAGTCGTTTAGGGGCGAAGTGCAGATTCGCTTCGAACGAAAAACGCGAGCCCCTTTGCGGCTTTTCGCATCGTTTTGCTTAAATAAAACGCCACTCCCGCCACTTAGTCGTTTAGGTGCGAAGTGCAGATTTGCTTCGAACGAAAACGTCGGCCCCTTTGCGGCTTCACGCATCGTTTCATTCAAATAAAACGCTACCCCCCCCCCAACTTAGTCGTTTAAGGGCGAAGTGTAGATTTGCTTCGAAGGAAAAACGCGAGTCCCTTTGCGGCTTTACGCATCATTTTTTAAAATAAAATGCCACTCCCCCCACTTAGTTGTCCAGGGGCGAAGTGCAGATTTGCTTCTAATGAAAACGCGAGTCCCTTTGCGGCTTTAAGCATCGTTTTGTTCAAATAAAATGCCACCCCCCCCGCCCCCACTTTGTTGTTTAAGGACGAAGTGCAGATCTTCTTCGAATGAAAACGTGAGCCCCTTGGCTGCTTTATGCATCGGTTTGTTTAAATAAAACGCCACCTCCCCCCCCCACTTAGTCGTTTAAGGGCGAAGTGCAGATTTTCTTCGAACGAAAACGCGAGTCCCTTTGCGGTTTTAAGCATTGTTTTGTTCAAATAAAACGCCACCCCCCCCCACCCCACTTAGTTGTTTAAGGACGAAGTGTAGGTCTTCTTCGAATGAAAACGTGAGCCCCTTTGCTGCTTCATGCATCGTTTTGTTTAAATAAAATGCCACCCCCTCCCCACTTAGTCGTTTAGGGGCGAATGCAGATTGGCTTCGAATGAAAATGCGAGCCCCTTTGCGGCTTTTCGCATCGTTTTGCTTAAATAAAACGCCACTCCCGCCACTTAGTCGTTTAGGTGCGAAGTGCAGATTTGCTTCTGAACGAAAACGTGAGCCCCTTTGCGGCTTCACGCATAGTTTCGTTCAAATAAAAACGCTACCCCCCCCCACTTAGTCGTTTAAGGGCGAAGTGTAGATTTGTTTCGAAGGAAAACGCGAGCCCCATTGCGGCTTTACGCATCATTTTTTTAAAATAAAATGCCACTCCCCCCACTTAGTTGTCTAGGGGCGAAGTGCAGATTTGCTTCTAACGAAAACGCGAGTCCCTTTGCGGCTTTAAGCATCGTTTTGTTCAAATAAAATGCCACCCCCCCCCCACTTAGTTGTTTAAGGACGAAGTGCAGATCTTCTTCGAATGAAAACGTGAGCCCTGCTGCTTTATGCATCGTTTTGTTTAAATAAAATGCCACCCCCTCCCCACTTAGTCGTTTAGGGCGAAGTGCAGATTTGCTTCGAACGAAAACGCGGGTCCCTTGGTGGCTTTACGCATCGTTCTGTTTAAATAAAACGCCACTCCCGCCACTTAGTCGTTTAGGTGCGAAGTGCAGATTTGCTTCTAACAAAAACGTGAGCCCCTTTGCGGCTTTACGCATCGTTTTGTTTAAATAAAACGCTATCCCCCCCCCTCCCCCACTTAGTCGTTAAAGGGCGAAGTGTATATTTGCTTTGAATGAAAAATGCGAGCCCCTTGCGGCTTTACGCATCATTTTGTTTGAATAAAATACCACTCCCCCTCCCCCTTAGTTGTTTAGGGGTGAAGTGCAGATTTGCTTTTAACGAAAACGCGAGTCCCTTTGCGGCTTTCAGCATCGTTTTGTTCAAATAAATTGCCACCCCGCCTCCCCCGCGCACTTAGTCGTTTATGGACGAGTGCAGATCTTCTTCGAACGAAAACGCGAGCCCTTTTGCGGCTTTACACATCGTTTTGTTTAAATAAAATGCCACTCCCCCCCCCACTTAGTCGTTTAGCGCCGAAGTACAGATTTGCTTCTAACGAAAACGTGAGCCCCTTTGCGGCTTTACGCATCGTTTTGTTCAAATAAAATGCCACTCCCCCCCCACTTAGTCGTTTAAGAGCGAAGTGCAGATTTGCTTCGAACAAAAACGCGGTTCCCTTTACGGCTTTACGCATTGTTTTGTTCAAATAAAACGCCACTCCTCCCACTTAGTCGTTTAAGGGCAAAATGCAGATTTTCTTCGAATGAAAACGAGAGCTCCTTTGCGGCTTTACGCATTGTTTTGTTGAAATAAAACGTCACTCCCCCCGCCCCCGCCCGTCCACTTAGTCGTTTAAGGGCGAAGTGCAGATTTGCTTGTAACAAAAACGCGAGCCCCTTTGCGGCTTTACGCATCGTTTTGTTTAAATAAACGCCACTCCCGCCACTTAGTCGTTTAGGTGCGAAGTATAGATTTGCTTCGAACGAAAACGTGAGCCCCTTTGCGTGCATTACGCATCGCTTTGTTCAAATAAAACGCTACTCCCCCCCACACTTAGTCGTTTAAGGGCGAAGTGTAGATTTGCTTCGAATGAAAAACGCGAGCTCCCTTTGCAGCTTTACGCATCATTTTGTTTAAATAAAATGTCACTCCCCCACTTAGTTGTTTAGGGGCGAAGTGCAGATTTGCTTCTAACGAAAACGGAGTCCCTTTGCGGCTTTAAGCATCGTTTTGTTCAAATAAAATGCCACCCCCCCCCCCACTTAGTCATTTAAGGACGAAGTGCAGATCTTCTTCGAGCGTAAAACGCGAGCCCTTTTGCGGCTTTACGCATGGTTTTGTTTTAAATAAAATGCCACTCCCCCCTCCCCCCCCACTTAGTCGCTTAGCGCCGAAGTGCAGATTTGCTTCTAACAAAAACGTGAGCCCCTTTGCGGCTTTACGCATCATTTTGTTCAAATAAAACACCACCCCCCCCCCCCCACTTAGTCGTTTAAGAGAGAAGTGCAGATTTGCTTCGAACGAAACGCGGTTCCCTTTGCGGCTTTACGCATCCTTTTGTTCAAATAAAGCGCCACTCCCGCCCCCACTTAATCGTTTAAGGGTAAAGTGCAGATTTTCTTCGAACGAAAACGAGAGCTCCTTTGCGGCTTTACGCATTGTTTTGTTGAAATAAAACGTCACTCCCCCCACTTAGTCGTTTAAGGGCGATGTGCAGATTTTCTTCGAACGAAAACACGAGTCCCTTTGCGGTTTTAAGCATCATTTTGTTCAAATAAAACGCCACCCCCCCCCACTTAGCTGTTTAAGGACGAAGTGCGATCTTCTTTGAATGAAAACGTGAGCCCCTTTGCCGCTTTATGCATCGTTTTGTTTAAAGAAAACGCCACCTCCCCCCCGGCTTAGTTCTTTAAGGACGAAGTGCATATCTTCTTCGAACGAAAACGTGAGCCCCTTTGCTGCGTTATGCATCGTTTTGTTTAAATAAAATGCCACCCCCTCCCCAGTTAGTCGTTTAGGGGCGAACTGCAGATTTGCTTCGAACGAAAACGCGGTCCCTTTGCGGCTTTACGCATCGTTTTGTTTAAATAAACGCCACTCCCCCACATAGTCGTTTAGGGGCGAAGTGCAGAATTGCTTCTAACAAAAACGTGAGCCCCTTGCGGCTTTACGCATCGTTTTGTTCAAATAAAACGCCACCTCCCCCCCCACTTAGTCGTTTAAGGGCGAAGTGCAAAATTTCTTCGAACGAAACGCGAGTCCCTTTGCGATTTTAAGCATTCGTTTTGTTCAAACGCCACCCCCCCCCACTTAGTTGTTTAAGGACGAAGTGCAGATCTTCTTCGAATGAAAACGTGAGCCCCTTTGCTGCTTTATGCATCGGTTTGTTTAAATAAAACGCCACCTCCCCCCCCCCACTTAGTCGTTTAAGGGCGAAGTGCAGATTTTCTTCGAACGAAAACGCGAGTCCCTTTGCGGTTTTAAGCATTGTTTTGTTCAAATAAAACGCCACCCCCCCACCCCACTTAGTTGTTTAAGGACGAAGTGCAGGTCTTCTTCGAATGAAAACGTGAGCCCCTTTGCTGCTTTATGCATCGTTTTGTTTAAATAAAATGCCACCCCCTCCCCACTTAGTCGTTTAGGGGCGAAGTGCAGATTCGCTTCGAACGAAAAACGCGAGCCCCTTTGCGGCTTTTCGCATCGTTTTGCTTAAATAAAACGCCACTCCCGCCACTTAGTCGTTTAGGTGCGAAGTGCAGATTTGCTTCGAACGAAAACGTGAGCCCTTTGCGGCTTCACGCATCGTTTCATTCAAATAAAACGCTACCCCCCCCCCCCAACTTAGTCGTTTAAGGGCGAAGTGTAGATTTGCTTCGAAGGAAAAACGCGAGCCCCTTTGCGGCTTTACGCATCATTTTTTAAAAATAAAATGCCACTCCCCCCACTTAGTTGTCCAGGGGCGAAGTGCAGATTTGCTTCTAATGAAAACGCGAGTCCCTTTGCGGCTTTAAGCATCGTTTTGTTCAAATAAAATGCCACCCCCCCGCCCCCCCACTTAGTTGTTTAAGGACGAAGTGCAGATCTTCTTCGAATGAAAACGTGAGCCCCTTGGCTGCTTTATGCATCGGTTTGTTTAAATAAAACGCCACCTCCCCCCCCCACTTAGTCGTTTAAGGGCGAAGTGCAGATTTTCTTCGAACGAAAACGCGAGTCCCTTTGCGGTTTTAAGCATTGTTTTGTTCAAATAAAACGCCACCCCCCCCACCCCACTTAGTTGTTTAAGGACGAAGTGTAGGTTTTCTTCGAATGAAAACGTGAGCCCCTTTGCTGCTTTATGCATCGTTTTGTTTAAATAAAATGCCACCCCCTCCCCACTTAGTCGTTTAGGGGCGAAGTGCAGATTGGCTTCGAACGAAAAATGCGAGCCCTTTGCGGCTTTTCGCATCGTTTTGCTTAAATAAAACGCCACTCCCGCCACTTAGTCGTTTAGGTGCGAAGTGCAGATTTGCTTCAACGAAAACGTGAGCCCCTTTGCGGCTTCACGCATAGTTTCGTTCAAATAAAACGCTACCCCCCCACTTAGTCGTTTAAGGGCGAAGTGTAGATTTGCTTCGAAGGAAAACGCGAGCCCCTTTGCGGCTTTACGCATCATTTCTTTAAAATAAAATGCCACTCCCCCCACTTAGTTGTCTAGGGGCGAAGTGCAGATTTGCTTCTAACGAAAACGCGAGTCCCTTTGCGGCTTTAAGCATCGTTTTGTTCAAATAAAATGCCACCCCCCCCCCACTTAGTTGTTTAAGGACGAAGTGCAGATCTTCTTCGAATGAAAACGTGAGCCCCTTTGCTGCTTTATGCATCGTTTTGTTTAAATAAAATGCCACCCCCCTCCCCACTTAGTCGTTTAGGGGCGAAGTGCAGATTTGCTTCGAACGAAAACGTGGGTCCCTTGGTGGCTTTACGCATCGTTCTGTTTAAATAAAATGCCACTCCCGCCACTTAGTCGTTTAGGTGCGAAGTGCAGATTTGCTTCTAACAAAAACGTGAGCCCTTTGCGGGTTTACGCATCGTTTTGTTTAAATAAAACGCTATCCCCCCCTCCCCCCACTTAGTCGTTAAAGGGCGAAGTGTATATTTGCTTTGAATGAAAAATGCGAGCCCCTTTGCGGCTTTTACGCATCATTTTGTTTGAATAAAATACCACTCCCCCCTCCCCTTAGTTGTTTAGGGGTGAAGTGCAGATTTGCTTTTAACGAAAACGCGAGTCCCTTTGCGGCTTTCAGCATCGTTTTGTTCAAATAAATTGCCACCCCGCCTCCCCCCGCACTTAGTCGTTTATGGACGAAGTGCAGATCTTCTTCGAACGAAAACGCGAGCCCTTTTGCGGCTTTGCACATCGTTTTGTTTAAATAAAATGCCACTCCCCCCCCACTTAGTCGTTTAGCGCCGAAGTACAGATTTGCTTCTAACGTAAAACGTGAGCCCCTTTGCGGCTTTTACGCATCGTTTTGTTCAAATAAAATGCCACCCCCCGCCACTTAGTCGTTTAAGAGCGAAGTGCAGATTTGCTTCGAACAAAAACGCGGTTCCCTTTGCGGCTTTACGCATTGTTTTGTTCAAATAAAACGCCACTCCTCCCACTTAGTCGTTTAAGGGCAAAGTGCAGATCTTCTTCGAACGAAAACGCGAGCCCTTTTGCGACGTTACGCATGGTTTTGTTTAAATAAAATGCCACTGCCCCCGTCCCCCCCCCACACTTAGTCGCTTAGCGCTCGAAGTGCAGATTTGCTTGTAACAAAACGTGAGCCCCTTTGCGGCTTTACACATCGTTTTGTTCAAATAAAACGCCCCCGCCCCCACTTAGTCTTTTAAGAGCTGAAGTGCAGATTTCCTTCGAACGAAAACGCGTTCCCTTTGCGTGCTTTACGCATCGTTTTGTTCAAATAAAGCGCCACTCCCCCCACTTAGTCGTTTAAGGGCAAAATGCAGATTTTCTTCGAATGAAAACGATAGCTCCTTTGCGGCTTTACGCATTGTTTTGTTGAAATAAAACGTCACTCCCCCCCCCCGTCCACTTAGTCGTTTAAGCGCGAAGTGCAGATTTGCTTCGAACGAAAAACGCGAGCCCCTTTGCGGCTTTTCGCATCGTTTTGCTTAAATAAAACGCCACTCCCGCTAGTTAGTCGTTTAGGTGCGAAGTGCAGATTTGCTTCGAACGAAAACGTGGCCCCTTTGCGGCTTTACGCATCGTTTCATTCAAATAAAACCCTACCCCCCCCCCCCCACTTAGTCATTTAAGGGCGAAGTGTAGATTTGCTTCGAATGAAAAACGCGAGCCCTTTTGCGGCTTTACGCATCATTTTGTTTAAATAAAATGCCAAAAGTGCCACTCCCCCACTTAGTTGTTTAGGGGCGAAGTGCAGATTTTCTTCTAACGAAACGCGAGTCCCTTTGCGGCTTTAAGCATCGTTTTGTTCAAATAAAACGCCACCCCCCCCTCCCCCACTTAGTTATTTAAGGACGAAGTGCAGATCTTCTTCGAACGAAAATGTGAGCCCCTTTGCGGTTTTACACATCGTTTTGTTTAAATAAAATGCCACCCCCCCCCCCCCACATAGTCGTTTAGGGCGAGGTGTACATTTGCTTCCAACGAAAACGCGGGTCCCTTTGCGGCTTTACGCATCGTTTTGTTTAAATAAAACGCCACTCCCTACTTAGTCGTTTAGGGGCGAAGTGCAGTTTTCCTTCGAACGAAAACACGAGCCTCTTTGCGGCTTTACGCATAGTTTTATTCAAATAAAACGCCACTCCCTACCCCACCCCACTTAGTCGTTTAACGCCGAAGTGCAGATTTTCTTCGAACGAAAACGCGTTCTCTTTGCGGCTTTACGCATCGTTGTGTTCAAATAAAACGCCACTCCCCGCCACTTAGTCGTTTATGGTCGAAGTGCAGATTTCCTTCGAACGAAAATGGAAGCCCCTTTGCGGCTTTACGTATCGTTTTGTTCAAATGAAACGACACTCCCCGCGCCCCCCCCCAACTTAGTCGTTTAAGGGCGAAGTGTAGATTTGCTTTGAATGAAAAACGCGAGCCCTTTTGCTGATTTACGCATCATTTTGTTTAAATAAAATGCCACTCCCCCCACTTAGTTGTTTAGGGGCGAAGTACAGATTTGCTTCTAACGTAAACGCGAGTCCCTTTGCGGCTTTAAGCATCGTTTTGTTTGAATAAAATGCCACCCCCCCCCCACTTAGTCGTTTAAGGACGAAGTGCAGATCTTCTTCGAACGAAAATGCGAGCCCTTTTGCGGCTTTACGCATCGTTTTGTTTAAATAAAATGCCACTCCCCCCCCTCCCCACTTAGTCGTTTAGGGGCGAAGTGCAGATTTGCTTCTAACGAAAACGCGAGCCCTTTGCGGCTTTACGCATAGTTTTGTTCAAATAAAACGCCACTCCACCCCCCCCCGCCCCCACTTAGTCGTTTAACGGCGAAGTGCAGATTTTCTTCGAACGAAAATGCATCCCCTTTGGTGCTTTACGCATCGTTTTGTTCAAATAAAACGCCACTAGCCCCCCCCCCCCCACACACACACACACACTTAGTCGTTTAAGGGCGAAGTGCAGATTTTTCTTGGAACAAAAACGCGAGGCCCTTTGTGGCTTTACGCATCGTTTTGTTTAAATAAAACGCCACTCCCCCCCCACCACTTAGTTGTTTAGGGTCGAAGTGCAGATTTGCTTCGAATGAAAACGCTAGCCCCTTTGCGGCTTTACGCATCGTTTTGTTTAAATAAAATGCCACAACCCCCCCCCCAACTTTGTCGGTTAAGAGCGAGGTGCAGATTTGATTCGAACAAAAACACGAGCCCCTTTGCGGCTTTTCGCATCGTTTTGTTTAAATAAAACGCCTCTACCCCCACTTAGTCGTTTCGGGCAAAGTGCGGACTTTGCTTCAAACGAAAATGCGAGTCCCTTTGCGGCATTACGCATCGTTTTGTCCAAATAAAACGCCACTCCCCCACTTAGTCGTTTAGGAGGGAAGTGCAGATTTGCTTCGAACAAAAACGTGAGCCCCTTTGCGGCTTTACGCATAGTTTTGTTCAAATAAAACCCAGTCCACCCCCCCCACTTAGTCGCCTAACGGCGAAGTGCAAATTTTCTTCGAACGAAAACGCGTCCCTTTGCGGCTTTACGCATCGTTTTGTATAAATAAAACGCCACTCCCCCCCTCCACTTAGTCGTTTATGGAGGAAGTGCAGATTTGCTTTGAACGAAACGAGAGCTCCTTTGCGGCTTTACGCATTGTTTTGTTGGAATAAAACGTCACTCCCCCCACCCCACCCCCCCCGCGTCCACTTAGTCGTTTAAGGGCGAAGTGCAGATTTGCTTCAAACGAAAAACGCGAGCCCCTAGCGGCTTTTCGCATCGTTTTGCTTAAATAAAATGCCACTCCCGCCACTTAGTCGTTTAGATGCGAAGTGCAGATTTGCTTCGAACGAAAACGTGAGCCCTTTGCGGCTTTACGCATCGTTTTGTTCAAATAAAACGCCCACCCCCCACTTAGTCGTTTAAGAGCGAAGTGCAGATTTGCTTCGAACGAAAACGCGGTTCCCTTTGCGGCTTTACGCATCGTTTTGTTCAAATAAAAAGCCACTCCCCCCCCCCCCACTTAGTCGTTTAAGGGCAAAGTGCAGATTTTCTTCAAACGAAAACGAGAGCTCCGTTGCGGCTTTACACATTGTTTTGTTGAAATAAAACAATGTGTAAAATGCCACTCCCCCCACTTAGTTGTTTAGGGGCAAAGTGCAGACTTTGCTTCAAACAAAAATGCGAGTCCCTTTGCGGCTTTACGCATCGTTTTGTCTAAATAAAACGCCACTCCCCCCACTTAGTCGTTTAGGGGTGAAGTGCAGATTTGCTTCGAACGAAAACGGAGCCCCTTTGCGGCTTTACGCATAGTTTTGTTCAAATAAAACCCCACTCCACTCCCCCACACTTAGTCGTTTAACGGCGAAGTGCAAATTTTCTTCGAACGAAAATGTGAGCCCCTTTGCGGCTTTACGCATCGTTTTGTTCAAATAAACGCCAACCCCCCACTTAGTCGTTTAAGAGCGAAGTCCAGATTTGCTTCGAACGAAAACGCGGTTCCCTTTGCGGCTTTACGCATCGTTTTGTTCAAATAAACAGCCACTCCCCCACTTAGTCGTTTAAGGGCAAAGTGCAGATTTTCTTCGAACGAAAACGAGAGCTCCGTTGCGGCTTTACACATTGTTTTGTTGAAATAAAACGTCACTCCCCCCTTCCACTTAGTCGTTTAAGGGCGAAGTGCAGATTTGCTTCGAAAGAAAAACGCGAGCCCCTTTGCGGCTTTTCGCATCGTTTTGCTTAAATAAAACACCACTCCCGCCACTTAGTCGTTTAGGGGCGAAGTGCAGATTTGCTTGTAACGAAAACGCGAGTCCCTTTGCGGCTTTAAGCATCGTTTTGTTCAAATAAAATGCCAACCCCCCCCCACTTAGTCGTTTAAGGACGAAGTGCAGATCTTCTTCGAACGAAAACGCGAGCCCTTTTGCGGCTTTACGCATCGTTTCGTTTAAATAAAATGCCACTCCCCCTCCCCTCCACTTAGTCGTTTAGCGCCGAAGTGCAGATTTGCTTCTAACAAAAACGTGAGCCCCTTTGCGGCTTTTACGCATCGTTTTGTTCAAATAAAACGCCCACCCCCCACTTAGTCGTTTAAGAGCGAAGTGCAGATTTGCTTCGAACGAAAACGCGGTTCCCTTTGCGGCTTTACGCATCGTTTTGTTCAAATAAAACGCCACTCCCCCCACTTAGTCGTTTAAGGGCAAAGTGCAGATTTGCTTCTAACAAAAACGAGAGCTCCTTTGCGGCTTTACGCATTGTTTTGTTGAAATAAAACGTCACCCCCCCCCCTTCCACTTAGTCGTTTAAGGGCGAAGTGCAGATTCGCTTCGAACGAAAAACGCGAGCCCCTTTGCGGCTTTTCGCATCGTTTTGCTTAAATAAAACGCCACTCCCGCCACTTAGTCGTTTAGGTGCGAAGTGCAGATTTGCTTCGAACGAAAAAGTGAGCCCTTTGCGGCTTTACGCATCGTTTCGTTCAAATAAAATGCTACCCCCCCCCCCCACTTAGTCGTTTATGGGCGAAGTGTAGATTTGCTTCGAATGAAAAACGCGAGCCTCTTTCCGGCTTTACCCATCATTTTGTTTAAATAAAATGCCACTCCCCCCACTTAGTTGTTTAGGGGCGAAGTGCAGATTTGCTTCTAACGAACACGCGAGTCCCTTTGCGGCTTTAAGCATCGTTTTGTTCAAATAAAATGCCAACCCCCCCACCCCCCACTTAGTCGTTTAAGGACGAAGTGCGGATCTTCTTCGAACGAAAACGTGAGCCCTTTTGCGGCTTTACGCATCGTTTTGTTTAAATAAAATGCCACTCCCCTCCACCCCACTTAGTCGTTTAGCGCCGAAGTGCAGATTTGCTTCTAACAAAAACGTGAGCCCCTTTGCGGCTTTACGCATCATTTTGTTCAAATAAAACGCCCACCCCCCACTTAGTCGTTTAAGAGCGAAGTGCAGATTTGCTTCGAACGAAAACGCGGTTCCTTTGCGGCTTTACGCATCGTTTTGTTCAAATAAAAAGCCACTCCCCCCACTTAGTCGTTTAAGGGCAAAGTGCAGATTTTCTTCGAACGAAAACGAGAGCTCCGTTGCGGCTTTACACATTGTTTTGTTGAAATAAAACGTCACTCCCCCCTTCCACTTAGTCGTTTAAGGGCGAGGTGCAGATTTGCTTCGAAAGAAAACGCGAGCCCCTTTGCGGCTTTTCGCATCGTTTTGCTTAAATAAAACGCCACTCCCGCCACTTAGTCGTTTAGGGGCGAAGTGCAGATTTGCTTCTAATGAAAACGCGAGTCCCTTTGCGGCTTTAAGCATCGTTTTGTTCAAATAAAATGCCAACCCCCCCCACCTTGGTCGTTTAAGGACGAAGTGCAGATCTTCTTCGAACGAAAACGCGAGCCCTTTGGCGGCTTTACGCATCGTTTCGTTTAAATAAAATGCCACTCCCCCCTCCCCCCACTTAGTCGTTTAGCGCCGAAGTGCAGATTTGCTTCTAACAAAAACGTGAGCCCCTTTGCGGCTTTACGCATCGTTTTGTTCAAATAAAACGCCCACCCCCCACTTAGTCGTTTAAGAGCGAAGTGCAGATTTGCTTCGAGCGAAACGCGGTTCCCTTTGCGGCTTTACGCATCGTTTTGTTCAAATAAAACGCCACTCCCCCCACTTAGTCGTTTAAGGGCAAAGTGCAGATTTGCTTCTAACAAAACGAGAGCTCCTTTGCGGCTTTACACATTGTTTTGTTGAAATAAAACGTCACTCCCCCCCCCTTCCACTTAGTCGTTTAAGGGCGAAGTGCAGATTCGCTTCGAACGAAAAACACGAGCCCCTTTGCGGCTTTTCGCATCGTTTTGCTTAAATAAAACGCCACTCCCGCCACTTAGTCGTTTAGGCGCGAAGTGCAGATTTGCTTCGAACGAAAAAGTGAGCCCCTTGGCGGCTTTACGCATCGTTTCGTTCAAATAAAATGCTCCCCCCCCCCACTTAGTCGTTTATGGGCGAAGTGTAGATTTGCTTCGAATGAAAAACGCGAGCCTCTTTCCGGCTTTACGCATCATTTTGTTTAAATAACATGCCACTCCCCCCACTTAGTTGTTTAGGGGCGAAGTGCAGATTTGCTTCTAACGAACACGCGAGTCCCTTTGCGGCTTTAAGCATCGTTTTGTTCAAATAAAATGCCAACCCCCCCCCACCCCCCCACTTAGTCGTTTAAGGACGAAGTGCGGATCTTCTTCGAACGAAACGCGAGCCCTTTTGCGGCTTTACGCATCGTTTTGTTTAAATAAAATGCCACTCCCCCTCCACCCCACTTAGTCGTTTAGCGCCGAAGTGCAGATTTGCTTCTAACAAAAACGTGAGCCCCTTTGCGACTTTACGCATCATTTTGTTCAAATAAAACGCCCACCCCCCACTTAGTCGTTTAAGGGCGAAGTGCAGATTTGCTTCGAACGAAACGCGGTTCCCTTTGCGGCTTTACGCATCGTTTTGTTCAAATAAAAAGCCACTCCCCCACTTAGTCGTTTAAGGGCAAAGTGCAGATTTTCTTCGAACGAAAACGAGAGCTCCGTTGCGGCTTTACACATTGTTTTGTTGAAATAAAACGTCACTCCCCCCCTTCCACTTAGTCGTTTAAGGGCGAGGTGCAGATTTGCTTCGAAAGAAAAACGCGAGCCCCTTACGGCTTTTCGCATCGTTTTGCTTAAATAAAACGCCACTCCCGCCACTTAGTCGTTTAGGAGCGAAGTGCAGATTTGCTTCGAATGAAAACGCGAGTCCCGTTGCGGCTTTAAGCATCGTTTTGTTCAAATAAAATGCCAACCCCCCCCACTTAGTCGTTTAAGGACGAAGTGCAGATCTTCTTCGAACGAAACGCGAGCCCTTTTGCGGCTTTACGCATCGTTTCGTTTAAATAAAATGCCACTCCCCCCCCACTTAGTCGTTTAGCGCCGAAGTGCAGATTCGCTTCTAACAAAAACGTGAGCCCCTTTGCGGCTTTACGCATCGTTTTGTTCAAATAAAACGCCCACCCCCACTTAGTCGTTTAAGAGCGAAGTGCAGATTTGCTCGAGCGAAACGCGGTTCCCTTTGCGGCTTTACGCATCGTTTTGTTCAAATAAAACGCCACTCCCCCACTTAGTCGTTTAAGGGCAAAGTGCAGATTTGCTTCTAACAAAAACGAGAGCTCCTTTGCGGCTTTACGCATTGTTTTGTTGAAATAAAACGTCACTCCCCCCTCCCTCCCCCCACTTAGTCGTTTAAGGGCGAAGTGCAGATTTGCTTCGAACGAAACGCGGTTCTCTTTGCGGCTTTACGCATCGTTTTGTTCAAATAAAACGCCACTCCCCCCCACTTAGTCGTTTAAGGGCAAAGTGCAGATTTTCTTCGAACGAAAACGAGAGCTCCTTTGCGGCTTTACGCATTGTTTTGTTGAAATAAAACGTCACTCCCCCCCTTCCACTTAGTCGTTTAAGGTCGAAGTGCAGATTTGCTTTGAAAGAAAAACGCGAGCCCCTTTGCGGCTTTCGCATCGTTTTGCTTAAATAAAACGCCACTCCCGCCACTTAGTCGTTTAGGTGCGAAGTGCGGATTTGCTTGAACGAAAAAGTGAGCCCCTTTGCGGCTTTATGCATCATTTCGTTCAAATTAAACGCTACCCCCCCCCACTTAGTCGTTTATGGGCGAAGTGTATATTTGCTTCGAATGAAAAATGCGAGCCCCTTTCCGGCTTTACGCATCATTTTGTTTAAATAAAATGCCACTCGCCCCACTTAGTTGTTTAGGGGCGAAGTGCAGATTTGCTTCTAACGAAACGCGAGTCCCTTTGCGGCTTTAAGCATCGTTTTGTTCAAATAAAATGCCACCCCCCCCCACTTAGTCGTTTAAGGACGAAGTGCAGATCTTCTTCGAACGAAAACGCGAGCCCTTTTGCGGCTTTACGCATCGTTTCGTTTAAATAAAATGCCACTCCCCCTCCCCCCACTTAGTCGTTTAGCGCCGAAGTGCAGATTTGCTTCTAACAAAAACGTGAGCCCCTTTGCGGCTTTACGCATCGTTTTGTTCAAATAAAACGCCCACCCCCCACTTAGTCGTTTAAGAGCGAAGTGCAGATTTGCTTCGAGCGAAACGCGGTTCCCTTTGCGGCTTTACGCATCGTTTTGTTCAAATAAAACGCCACTCCCCCCACTTAGTCGTTTAAGGGCAAAGTGCAGATTTGCTTCGAACGAAAACGAGAGCTCCTTTGCGGCTTTACGCATTGTTTTGTTGAAATAAAACGTCACTCCCCCCTCCCTCCCCCCCACTTAGTCGTTTAAGGGCGAAGTGCAGATTTGCTTCGAACGAAAACGCTGTTCTCTTTGCGGCTTTACGCATCGTTTTGTTCAAATAAAACGCCACTCCCCCCCCCACTTAGTCGTTTAAGGGCAAAGTGCAGATTTTCTTCGAACGAAAACGAGAGCTCCTTTGCGGCTTTACGCATTGTTTTGTTGAAATAAAACGTCACTCCCCCCCCTTCCACTTAGTCGTTTAAGGCGAAGTGCAGATTTGCTTTGAAAGAAAAACGCGAGCCCCTTTGCGGCTTTTCGCATCGTTTTGCTTAAATAAAACGCCACTCCCGCCACTTAGTCGTTTAGGTGCGAAGTGCAGATTTGCTTCGAACGAAAAAGTGAGCCCCTTTGCGGCTTTATGCATCGTTTCGTTCAAATTAAACGCTACCCCCCCCCACTTAGTCGTTTATGGGCGAAGTGTATATTTGCTTCGAATGAAAAATGCGAGCCCCTTTCCGGCTTTACGCATCATTTTGTTTAAATAAAATGCCACTCGCCCCACTTAGTTGTTTAGGGGCGAAGTGCAGATTTGCTTCTAACGAAACGCGAGTCCCTTTGCGGCTTTAAGCATCGTTTTGTTCAAATAAAATGCCACCCCCCCCACTTAGTCGTTTAAGGACGAAGTGCAGATCTTCTTCGAACGAAACGCGAGCCCTTTTGCGGCTTTACGCATCGTTTTGTTTAAATAAAATGCCACTCCCCCTCCCCCTCACTTAGTCGTTTAGCGCCGAGGTGCAGATTTGCTTCTAACAAAAACGTGAGCCCCTTTGCGGCTTTACGCATCGTTTTGTTCAAATAAAACGCCCACCCCCACTTAGTCGTTTAAGAGCGAAGTGCAGATTTGCTTCGAACGAAAACGCGGTTCCCTTTTCGGATTTATGCATCGTTTTGTTCAAATAAAACGCCACTCCCCCCACTTAGTCGTTTAAGGACATAGTGCAGATTTTCTTCGAGCGAAACGAGAGCTCCTTTGCGGCTCTACGCATTGTTTTGTTGAAATAAAACGTCGGTTGCCCCCCCCTTCCTCTTAGTCGTTTAAGGGCGAAGTGCAGATTTGCTTCGAACGAAAAACGCGAGCCCCTTTGCGGCTTTTCGCATCGTTTTGCTTAAATAAAACGCCACTCCCGCCACTTAGTTATTTAGGGGCGAAGTGCAGATTTGCTTCTAACGAAACGCGAGTCCCTTTGCGGCTTTAAGCATCATTTTATTCAAATAAAATGCCACCCCCCACTTAGTCGTTTAAGGACGAAGTGCAGATCTTCTTCGAACGAAACGCGAGCCCTTTTGCGGCTTTACGCATCGTTTTATTTAAATAAAATGCCACTCCCCCTCCCCCCACTTAGTCATTTAGCGCCGAATGCAGATTTGCTTCTAACAAAAACGTGAGCCCCTTTGCGTCTTTACACATCGTTTTGTTCAAATAAAACGCCACCACCCCCCCCCACTTAGTCGTTAAAGAGCGAAGTGCTGATTTGCTTCGAACGAAAACGCGGTTCTCTTTGCGGCTTTACGCATCGTTTTGTTCAAATAAAACGCCACTCCCCCCACTTAGTCGTTTAAGAGCAAAGTGCAGATTTTCTTCGAACGAAAACGAGAGCTCCTTTGCGGCTTTACGCATTGTTTTGTTAATATAAAATGTCACCCCCGCCCCTCCACTTAGTCGTTTAAGGGCGATGTGCAGATTTGCTTCGAACGAAAAACGCGAGCCCCTTTGCGGCTATTCGCATCGTTTTGCTTAAATAAAACGCCACTCCCGCCACTTAGTTATTTAGGGGCGAAGTGCAGATTTGCTTCTAACGAAAACGCGAGTCCCTTTGCGGCTTTAAGCATCGTTTTATTCAAATAAAATGCCACCCCCCCCCACTTAGTCGTTTAAGGACGAAGTGCAGATCTTCTTCGAACGAAAACGCGAGCCCTTTTGCGGCTTTACGCCTCGTTTTATTTAAATAAAATGCCACTCCCCCTCCCCCCCACTTAGTCATTTAGCGCCGAATGCAGATTTGCTTCTAACAAAAACGTGAGCCCCTTTGCGTCTTTACACATCGTTTTGTTCAAATAAAACGCCACCACCCCCCCACTTAGTCGTTAAAGAGCGAAGTGCTGATTTGCTTCGAACGAAAACGCGGTTCTCTTTGCGGCTTTACGCATCGTTTTGTTCAAATAAAACGCCACTCCCCCCACTTAGTCGTTTAAGAGCAAAGTGCAGATTTTCTTCGAACGAAACGAGAGCTCCTTTGCGGCTTTACGCATTGTTTTGTTAATATAAAACGTCACCCCCCCTCCCACTTAGTCGTTTAAGGGCGATGTGCAGATTTGCTTCGAACGAAAAACGCGAGCCCCTTTGCGGCTATTCACATCGTTTTGCTTAAATAAAACGCCACTCCCGCCACTTAGTCGTTTAGGTGCGAAGTGCAGATTTGCTTCGAACGAAAAAGTGAGCCCTTTGCGGCTTTACGCATCGTTTCGTTCAAATAAAACGCTACCCCCCCCCCCACTTAGTCGTTTATGGGCGAAGTGTAGATTTGCTTCGAATGAAAAACGCGAGCCTCTTTCCGGCTTTACGCATCATTTTGTTTAAATAAAATGTCACTCCCCCACTTAGTTGTTTAGGGGCGAAGTGCAGATTTGCTTGTAACGAAAACGCGAGTCCCTTTGCGGCTTTAAGCATCGTTTTATTCAAATAAAATGCCACCCCCCCACTTAGTCGTTTAAGGACGAAGTGCGGATCTTCTTCGAACGAAAACGCGACCTTTGCGGCTTTACGCATCGTTTTGTTTAAATAAAATGCCACTCCCCCTCCCCCCACTTAGTCGTTTAGCGCCGAAGTGCAGATTTGCTTCTAAGAAAAACGTCAGCCCCTTTGCGGCTTTACGCATCGTTTTATTCAAATAAAACGCCACCCCCCCGTAGTCGTTTAAGAGCGAAGTGCAGATTTGCTTCGAACGAAAACGCGGTTCCCTTTGCGGCTTTACGCATCGTTTCGTTCAAATAAAACGCCACTCCCCCCACTTAGTCGTTTAAGGGCAAAGTGCAGATTTTCTTCGAACGAAAACGAGAGCTCCTTTGCGGCTTTACGCATTGTTTTGTTGAAATAAAACGTCGGTCCCCCCCTCTTCCACTTAGTCGTTTAAGGGCGAAGTGCAGATTTGCTTCGAACGAAAAACGCGAGCCCGTTTGCGGCTTTTCGCATCGTTTTGCTTAAATAAAACGCCACTCCCGCCACTTAGTTGTTTCAGGGCGAAGTGCAGATTTGCTTCTAACGAAAACGCGAGTCCCTTTGCGGCTTTAAGCATCGTTTTGTTCAAATAAAATGCCACCCCCCCCCAACTTAGTCGTTTAAGGACGAAGTGCAGATCTTCTTCGAACGAAAACGGGAGCCCTTTTGCGGCTTTACGCATCGTTTTGTTTAAATAAAATGCCACTCCCCCCACTTAGTCGTTTAGCGCCGAATGCAGATTTGCTTCTAACAAAAACGTGAGCCCCTTTGCGGCTTTACACATCGTTTTGTTCAAATAAAACGCCATCCCCCCCCCCACTTAGTCGTTTAAGAGCGAAGTGCAGGTTTGCTTCGAACGAAAACGCGGTTCCCTTTGCGGCTTTACGCATCGTTTTGTTCAAATAAAACGCCACTCCCCCCACTTAGTCGTTTAAGGGCAAAGTGCAGATTTTCTTCGAACGAAACGAGAGCTCCTTTGCGGCTTTACGCATTGTTTTGTTGAAATAAAACGTCGGTCCCCCCCCCTCTTCCACTTAGTCGTTTAAGGGCGAAGTGCAGATTTGCTTCGAACGAAAAACGCGAGCCCGTTTATGGCTTTTCGCATCGTTTTGCTTAAATAAAACGCCACTCCCGCCACTTAGTTGTTTCAGGGCGAAGTGCAGATTTGCTTCTAACGAAAACGCGAGTCCCTTTGCGGCTTTAAGCATCGTTTTGTTCAAATAAAATGCCACCCCCCCCCCACTTAGTCGTTTAAGGACGAAGTGCAGATCTTCTTCGAACGAAAACGGAGCCCTTTTGCGGCTTTACGCATCGTTTTGTTTAAATAAAATGCCACTCCCCCCACTTAGTCGTTTAGCGCCGAATGCAGATTTGCTTCTAACAAAAACGTGAGCCCCTTTGCGGCTTTACACATCGTTTTGTTCAAATAAAACGCCATCCCCCCCCCCCACTTAGTCGTTTAAGAGCGAAGTGCAGGTTTGCTTCGAATGAAAACGCGGTTCCCTTTGCGGCTTTACGCATCGTTTTGTTCAAATAAAACGCCACTCCCCCCACTTAGTCGTTTAAGGGCAAAGTGCAGATTTTCTTCGAACGAAACGAGAGCTCCTTTGCGGCTTTACGCATTGTTTTGTTGAAATAAAACGTCAGCCCCCCCCGCCCCCTTCCACTTAGTCGTTTAAGGGCGAAGTGCAGATTTGCTTCGAACGAAAAACGCGAGCCCCTTTGCGGCTTTTCGCATCGTTTTGCTTAAATAAAACACCACTCCCGCCACTTTGTTGTTTAGGGGCAAAGTGCAGATTTGCTTCTAACGAAAATGCGAGTCCCTTTGCGGCTTCAAGCATCGTTTTGTTCAAAAAAATGCCACCCCCCACTTAGTCGTTTAAGGACGAAGTGCAGATCTTCTTCGAACGAAAACGCGAGCCCTTTTGCGGCTTTACGCATCGTTTTGTTTAAATAAAATGCCACTCCCCCCCTCCCCCCACTTAGTCGTTTAGCGCCGAATGCAGATTTGCTTCTAACAAAAACGTGAGCCCCTTTGCGGCTTTACACATCGTTTTGTTCAAATAAAACGCCACCCCCCCCCACTTAGTCGTTTAAGAGCGAAGTGCAGATTTGCTTCGAATGAAAACGCGGTTCCCTTTGCGGCTTTACGCATCGTTTTGTTCAAATAAAACACCACTCCCCCCACTTAGTCGTTTAAGGGCAAAGTGCAGATTTTCTTCGAACGAAACGGAGCTCCTTTGCGGCTTTACGCATTGTTTTGTTGAAATAAAACGTCAGCCCCCCCTTCCACTTAGTCGTTTAAGGGCGAAGTGCAGATTTGCTTCGAACGAAAAACGCGAGCCCCTTTGCGGCTTTTCGCATCGTTTTGCTTAAATAAAACGCCACTCCCACCACTTAGTTGTTTAGGGGCAAAGTGCAGATTTGCTTCTAACGAAAATGTGAGTCTCTTTACGGCTTTAAGCATCGTTTTGTTCAAATAAAATGCCACCCCCCCCCACTTAGTCGTTTAAGGACGAAGTGCAGATCTTCTTCGAACGAAAACGCGAGCCCTTTTGCGGCTTTACGCATCGTTTTGTTTAAATAAAATGCCACTCCCCCCTCCCCCCACTTAGTCGTTTAGCGCCGAATGCAGATTTGCTTCTAACAAAAACGTGAGCCCCTTTGCGGCTTTACACATCGTTTTGTTCAAATAATACGCCACCCCCCCCCACTTAGTCGTTTAAGAGCGAAGTGCAGATTTGCTTCGAACGAAAACGCGGTTCCCTTTGCGGCTTTACGCATCGTTTTGTTCAAATAAAATGGCACTCCCCCCACTTAGTCGTTTAAGGGCAAAGTACAGATTTTCTTCGAACGAAAACGAGAGCTCCTTTGCGGCTTTACGCATTGTTTTGTTGAAATAAAACGTCGCTCCCCCCCCTCCACTTATTCGTTTAAGGGCGAAGTGCAGATTTGCTTCGAACGAAAAACGCGAGCCCCTTTGTGGCTTTTCGCATAGTTTTGCTTAAATAAAACGCCACTCCCGCCACTTAGTCGTTTAGGTGCGAAGTGCAGATTTGCTTCGAACGAAAAAGTGAGCCCTTTGCGGATTTACGCATCGTTTCGTTCAAATAAAATGCTACCCCCCCCCCCACTTAGTCGTTTATGGGAGAAGTGTATATTTGCTTCGAATGAAAAACGCGAGGCCCTTTCCGGCTTTACGGATTATTTTGTTTAAATAAAATGCCACTCCCCCACTTAGTTGTTTAGGGGCGAAGTGCAGATTTGCTTCTAACGAAAACGTGAGTCCCTTTGCGGCTTTAAGCATCGTTTTGTTCAAATAAAATGCCACCCCCCCCCACTTAGTCGTTTAAGGACGAAGTGCAGATCTTCTTCGAACGAAAACGCGAGCCCTTTTGCGGATTTACGCATCGTTTTGTTTAAATAAAATGCCACTCCCCCCTCCCCCCACTTAGTCGTTTAGCGCCGAATGCAGATTTGCTTCTAACAAAAACGTGAGCCCCTTTGCGGCTTTACACATCGTTTTGTTCAAATAAAACGCCACCCCCCCCCACTTAGTCGTTTAAGAGCGAAGTGCAGATTTGCTTCGAACGAAAACGCGGTTCCCTTTGTGGCTTCACGCATCGTTTTGTTCAAATAAAACGCCACTCCCCCCCCCACTTAGTCGTTTAAGGGCAAAGTGCAGATTTTCTTCGAACGAAAGCGAGAGCTCCTTTGCGGCTTTACGCATTGTTTTGTTGAAATAAAACGTCACTCCCCCCCCCCTTCCACTTAGTCGTTTAAGGGTGAAGTGCAGATTTGCTTCGAACGAAAAACACGAGCCCCTTTGCGGCTTTTCGCATCGTTTTGCTTAAATAAAACGCCACTCCCGCCACTTAGTCGTTTAGGTGCGAAGTGCAGATTTGCTTCGGAAAAAGTGAGCCCCTTTGCGGCTTTATGCATCGTTTCGTTCAAATAAAACGCTACCCCCCCCCACATAGTCGTTTATGGGCGAAGTGTAGATTTGCTTCGAATGAAAAACGCAAGCCTCTTTCCAGCTTAACGCATCATTTTCTTTAAATAAAATGCCACTCCCCCCCCCCACCCCCACTTAGTTGTTTAGGGGCGAAGTGCAGATTTGCTTCTAACGAAAACGCGAGTCCCTTTGCGGCTTTAAGCATCGTTTTATTCAAATAAAATGCCACCCCCCCCCACTTAGTCATTTAAGGACGAAGTGCAGATCTTCTTCGAACGAAAACGCGACCTTTTGCGGCTTTACGCATCGTTTTGTTTAAGTAAAATGGCATTCCTCCCTCCCCCCACTTAGTCGTTTAGCACCGAAGTGCAGATTTGCTTCTAACAAAAACGTGAGCCCCTTTGCGGCTTTACACATCGTTTTGTTCAAATAAAACGCCACCCCCCCCCACTTAGTCGTTTAAGAGCGAAGTGCAGATTTTCTTCGAACGAAAACGTGGTTCCCTTTGCGGCTTTACGCATCGTTTTGTTCAAATAAAACGCCACTCCCCCACTTAGTCGTTTAAGGGCAAAGTGCAGATTTTCTTCAAACGAAAATGAGAGCTCCTTTGCGGCTTTACGCATTGTTTTGTTGAAATAAAACGTCACCCCCCCCTCCCCACTTAGTCGTTTAAGGGCGAAGTGCAGATTTGCTTCAAACGAAAACTGCGAGCCCCTTTGCGGCTTTTCGCATCGTTTTGCTTAAATAAAATGCCACTCCCGCCACTTAGTTGTTTAGTTGCGAAGTCCAGATTTGCTTCGAACGAAAACATGAGCCCCTTTGCGGCTTTACGCATCGTTTCATTCAAATAGAACGCTACCCCCCCCCCCACTTAGTCGTTTAAGGGCGAAGTGTAGATTTGCTTCGAATGAAAAACGCGAGCCCCTTTGTGGATTTACGCATCATTTTGTTGAAATAGAATGCCACTCGCCCCCACTTAGTTGTTTAGGGGCGAAGTGCAGATTTGTTTCTAACGTAAACGCGAGTCCCTTTGCGGCTTTAAGCATCGTTTTGTTCGAATAAAATGCCACCCCTCCCCACTTAGTCGTTTAAGGACGAAATGCAGATCTTCTTCGAACGAAAATGTGAGCCCTTTTGCGGCTTTATGCATCGTTTTGTTTAAATAAAATGCCACCCCCTCCGCACTTAGTCGTTTAGGGGCGAAGTGCGGATTTGCTTCGAACGAAAACGCGGGTCCCTTTGCGGCTTTACGCATCGTTTTGTTCAAATAAAATGCCACTTCCCCCCCCCACTTAGTCGTTTAAGGGCAAAGTACAGATTTTCTTCGAACGAAAACGCGAGCCCCTTTGCGGATTTACGCATCGTTTTGTTGAAATAAAACGTCACTCCCCCCCCCAACCACTTAGTCATTTAAGGGCGAAGTGCAGATTTGCTTCGAACAAAAACGCGAGCCCCTTTGCGGCTTTTCGCATCGTTTTGTTTAAATAAAACGCCACTACCCCCACTTAGTCGTTTCGGGCAAAGTGCAGATTTTGCTTCAAACGAAAATGCGAGCCCCTTTGCGGCTTTATGCTTTGTTTTGTTTAAATAAAACGCCACTCCCCCCACTTAGTCGTTTAGAGACGAAGTGCAGATTTTCTTGGAACAAAAATGCGAGGCCCTTTGTGGCTTTACGCATCATTTTGTTTAAATAAAACGCCACTTGTAACGACCCGATTTTCACCGGATAGTGAAAACCGTGCCTTGTACCTCTATGCCACTCCCGGGAGTGTGACACGTACATCCAATACAGTTAACATCATAAAAACCATAAGATAGAATAAATGCAAGGCAAGATAATAGAATCTCCAAAGTACATCATCATAAAGCGGTGCTCAAATCTCATGGGTACAAAACACGCGGTACGCAGGCCACGAGAGAACATGAAGGAAACTAGCGGAAGCGTCTCACATGAAGATCGGCGGTGAAGACCCAAAGCCCACAAGCACTCGTGTGTAGGCGAGAACGTCACTCCTCTCCGGCGGCTCCGTCGGTAGGTACAGCGGGATCCTCCGAGTCGGCGTCCGAAAAACATAGTGGGGAAAGCCGTGAGTACTATGCGTACTCAACAAGCCGCAACTACCTAGCAACAATGTATGCATGTTGGTATATTTCAAGGAAAGGCAAGGGCTAGCACCTAAAGCAATTAATCCTCAAGTCTATGTGATTCACATTTTTATTATTAGTCAAATTTTATAAGTGGCCTTGCAGGAATCAACACATTCCTGCAAGGGTCAAATTTTATGTCCAAGCACACCTCCACTGGACCACAGCTCGAAGCCGGAAGTAAAACCTATCGGAGGGGAGAAGTAGTAAATGCTAATCAAGCGTGTCGCTCAATGGTGTTGCCCCTTACCCGAGGGCTAGGCTATACGTATAGATTATATATCTCTCGTAGAGAGTAAGCAACTGTACCCACGTGAAGAGGTACTATAACTACAACCACCGTCGTGGCCAAAGCACAGCAACACTCACAAGATCAATAAACAAAGCATCGACCGGCGGGCGCCCGTCCCTCGGGTCCGGGATCCCCAACCACAACGTAGATAAGGGTGCTCGAAGGTGTGAAAGGTCTACCACGGGCCGGTGGGGTATCCTCTACTCATGGGTCGAGACACAAGCTCTAAAAACCCACTAACACTAACTCTACTCCACGGCGGGTCCACCGGTCCTCCGCTAAGCGTCTCAATCCAGCTCGCCCATACGGGTCACGTGGTAAGCTAGTATACCAAACAGCGAGCAACCAGGAACCGGTCCTTATGCTGCTCGGGGCGAGTCACCATCCCTCTCCTCAACAACGAGTCTCAACAACAAGTGTCACCACAACAGGGGCCCCATAACCCAAGGCCCCTACACAATCTGCGCCCGCAACGAGCGCTCTCCAAACAGAGACTCCCCAAAAGTCTCCCAAGCACCTAACCACCTACACTCGCCCCGCAAAAGTCCTACAGGGTATCTAGTACAGAAACTCGACACCTAAGAAACACCTACATTTTATTTTACACAAAAACATGTATAGTCATCATGGGGTTCAATTAAGCAACTAGCAGATTCTAAGCATGCGAGTAACGAGTAGAACAACCTATGGCAAACAAGTGGCAAGGATAGCATAGTATGGCATAGATAAACTACAAGTGCAAGTAACCATTTATCATGCATGGATCAATTTAATGCACTTGCTAAATAGGAGCAAGAGTGGTCAAGGATTGCGGCTTGCTCGCGAAACGCCGGTCCCACGCCGGGTCGGGGTACTCGTATGGCTGCTCTAGCGGGAAGTCCTCAATCTGCGGTGCGGGCAGAAACTCCTCGTAGTTCTCTCGCGTACGTAACGTACGAAACGGGTTAGGCACGCAAAACGAGGAAAGTACGAGAGTAACGAAACGGGCGACGGAATTTACAACACTATAACATGGATAACAACTACACTAACGCGTAGATCTCGTCGCTACGAATCCAACGCAACCAACCGCGTATTTTTCTCGACGCTCCGGAAAAAGATATGAATTTCTAAAGATAAATGAATTATAGAAATTCGGGAAAATCCAATAAAAGGAAATGGAATATTCTCTCGGAATATTCCTTGACACGCGGGCACCACGTCAGCGCCACGCCCGTGCCACGCAGATCAAAACCTCAACAGGTCGGCATCACGTGGCATTACTTCAGCCACGTGGACGCCACGCAGCCGCCACGCAGACGACACCTCGGAGCCACGTCGGAAGATATTCGGCCACGGTGGCGCCACATCGCCAGAAATTCCGCCACGTGGCTAGCCACGCCAGCACCACCGAGAGAAGGCGGCGCCGCCAGGCCAGGACAGGGGGCTCGCCGGAATCGCGTCGCTCGGTCGCGGTAACTCGCCGGTGGCTAAACGGAGACCAGCCACGGATGCAGCCGTCTCACGCGCACCTGCCAGGCACTAGTCGCGACCACCGACTCACGGAGGAGCGCCGCACGGGCTCGCCGGAGCCTCGCCGGCGGAGGCGCGAAGAGGGGAAACCCCCGGACTCAACCACAACGCACAAAACCTACGCTAAACGGTAGCTCATCTACGCGCGAGGCTAACGGAACCTACCGCGGACCCCAAAGGCCCACCGGAGCCACGCCGGCGGTGAGATCCGCGGCGGCGCATGACACGGCTCCGCGAAACCTACAAAAGCTAGCTCCTTTTTCCAAACAACCGCACGCACAAGCAACTACGGTCTACAGCGAAGCATCACGGCTCCCGGATCACCATTACCTCGACAGGAAGCTCGAGCACACCGGCGCTCATGGCACGCAGCGGGCCGGACCTCGACGGAGGCTACCAAATCGGGACTAATCCCGAGGGAAAAGGAGGGGGATCGAGGCGGCGACTCACCGGGGTCCTTGCGCGGCTCACCGGCGAGGTGGAGGAGGCTTGTCGGCGTCGCGCGACGGAGAGGGGCGGCGGCGGACGACGACGATGGCCACAACCCGAGCGGTGACCACGCTCGAACGTGTTCCGGCGCCGCAAGGAAACGACAACGGGGGAATCAGCGCCGGTAGAGGCGGTGCACGACGGTGATCGCAGAACGGCAAGAGAGAGGGGACGAGCTTCATCGGAGACGACGAGCGGGGACGGAAGAGTTGACGGCCGCCGCCTTAAACCCACCCGCTCTCCCTACATCCTACATGCGAGACGATGCGATGAGCAGGAACGCAACGAGCGGAGGATGAGGAACACGCAGACGCCAACGAGCTCACCCGTGGCGACCTTGGATTGGCGACGGCAGCGAGAGTGGAAGCTAGGGTTTGGGCGCCGGCCGGGTTTAAAAGGAGAAGGGGGAGCACGGGACGGCGAGTAGTCCGCTAGAATCCAGGCGGACTTGCCGGGCGCGGGGCAGGCCGACGTCGAGGCGGAAAACGACGGACAACGGTGGGGGTGCGGCTCACGGGCGCGCACGCGCGTACGGATGCCGCAGGGAAGAAAAACAGGAACTCGGGCCCGGCTGGGCTTGCTGGGCTGCTCGGGCCGCGCGAAGGGAAAGAAAAGGAGGAAGGGTGGGCCGCCGTGGGGGAAGAGGGAAAGAGAGAAAGAGAGAGGGTGGCTGGGCCGCGGCGAAGAATCGGCCCAAGCGCGAGAAAATTCAAACTAAAGTGATTCCGAATTTATTTCTTTTCCGAATTTGCACAAACTTCATCCAATTTTGATTTTTATTCGAATTTTGAAGGTACAAACACACGGGCTGTTACGGACTCCCCCTTACAAGAATCTCGTCCTCGAGATTTCACTCCTCATCCTCAAACAAGTAAGGGAAGTCCTTCCTCAAGTTGTCCTCCATCTCCCAAGTGGCCTCACGCTCGGTGTGATTACTCCGCAGAACCTTGCAGAAATGGATCCTGCGACTCCTCGTCTCCTTGTAGGCCCTATCCAAGATCCTCACGGGGTACTCCAAGTACTCCGGACCGTCCCGAATATCCAACACATCGGAGACACCTGCTCCTCCGGCACACGCAAGCACTTCTTGAGCTGCGAAACATGGAACACGTCATGCACTCCGGCAAGGTGTCCCGGCAACTCAAGCCGATAGGCGAGATCTCCAATCCTCCTCACCACTCCGAAAGGTCCAATGAACCTCGGTGCCAACTTGCCACGCACGTGGAATCTGCGCGTCCCACGAACCGGAGAAGACCTTGAGATAGACAAAGTCATCCACAAAGAACTCCAAAGGTCTCCTCCTCTTATCCGCGTAGCTCTTCCGCTCGCTCTCGGGCAACACGGATATGCTCTCCGACCTGCTCAACTTTCTCCTCGACCTCTCTAACAAGATCCGGGCCATAGAAGGACCTCTCCCCAACCTCTCGACCACATGAGAGGTGTCTTGCACTTCCTCCCATACAAGAGCTCATTCGGCGACATCTTGATACTCGCCCGGTAACCGTTGTTGTAAGAGAACTCAGCAAACGACAGACTCGTCCTCCCAACTCTCGCCGTAGGTGAGCACACAAGCTCTCAACATATCCTCCAAAGTCCGGTTCACCCTCTCTCGTCCGACCATCCGTCCGAGGGTGATATGCTATGCTGTAGTCCAGCTTTCATATGGATTGCACCCGCATTCATAATTTCACCAAGACTAGTGGAATTTGTTAGAAATAATCCCTATGTCTATTCTTGGTGATGGTGTTTGATTCAAAAAGATGCAACATGTTGACGGTAAAATTGGACCATAAGAACCGTCAACGAAGCTACGGCTTAGTTGGTTGGGCCGTTTGCTAGGCCATTTGAGCGACGTGCGGGCATGAACAATGCCTAGCTCGCTGCTACTGCGTAAAGCTTCATGTTATATTTTTATTTTTATTTATTTATTTTGGCTTTTGCCAGTGGGCATGGCGTTGAGCGTGTGAGGGAAAAAAAATTGGGCTAGCTCGGAAGGTTTAGGCCCTAGCTGGTTCGGGGTTTCCTGTTCTAATTTTTGTTTCTAATTCTAAGGCTTACACACAAAATAAAACACTGCTAAAAAGCGTGCAAAATATATCAAACTAAAGGTGCAAAATTTTATGCGACCGGTATGCCTATATGTCATGAGATGAAATGCATGAATTAAAATTTTTATTTAGAAAACTTTTTATTCTTAATCTAAACGATCACATGAAATGAAGATTATTTTACATGAAATGAGGATTATTACTTGACAATTATATGTTTCGAAAAAACAGGATGTTACAAACCTATCCCCCTTAGGATGAATCTCGCCCTCGAGATTCGGACAGAGCAGAAAAGAAGTTTGAAAATTCTGCCTTCAGTGCATCTTCCCTTTCCCAAGTAGCTTCTTCCTCTGTTTGATTGCTCCATTGCACTTTGCACAAGCGATACCTCTTATTCCTTGTGACCTTCTCTCGCTGTCTTTAAAATCTTCACATGATACTCTTGATATGTCGATCCTCGTCGAACAGTCAAGTCCTCTAGAGGTAATTGTTCTTCCGGAACTCGTAGACACTTCCTCAATTGTGAAACATGGAAGACATCATGTACATCCGACATATGCGGTGGAAGTTCCAATCGTGACATCCCCTCCGGGACACCCGGGAATCGGAGCGAGAGGGACACTCGACGAGGCGAGTTACAACAGAAACATCATCTCATACAAGCCGAATATATACGTCATGGTATAATACAACCAGGTTTTCAAAATACAAACATTCGTGCAGCGGAAATATGACATTATAGAAGTTTAACATCCTACGAGTATTCAGCGGAATCAGCGGAAGCTTGTTCTATTATACAACTCAAAAGACTTCAATGAAACAAAGTGATGCACCGAGCCCTTCGTACATCACGGTCCTCTCTCTTCAAGGCGTGGGGATACGTTCCCACCGAAGGGAACCTCCCTCCGGGCATTGCTCCTCCTCGGGGAAGCTGCCATACAAGTCGTGGTAGCACGACTCGTTCCCCGAAAGGTAACAAACAAACCCCGAGTATTCTAATACTCGGCAAAGATCGACCCGTCAACATGGCACGCTAAGGCCGACGCCTAGTATGCAATGGCTTTCGGTCGTGGGGTTTACTCCTTTGCGAAAACAACATTAAAGGTTGGGTCCTTACTTTCAATATTTTAGCTCACGTTATGTTCATTAGCCTTGAGGTTTGCAACCTATCACTATTGCAATCAAGTTCTCAATCAAGATAAAATAGATCTTAATCCTTTCATCTCTCATCTTCATCTTCCATATAATTTACTACGATGTGACGAGCTAAACAAGCGGTACTCATTATTGCGAGGGACGACGATTCGAATCGATTTTATACCAGCCGGCAAAACCCGACTACACGACGTATACGCATCACACCGATCGTATACGACAACCTTTCCCGCTAGCACTCGACAGCAGACTAGCCATTTCCAACTCCCACGGGAGTATGGCGAAGCCACGACTAACCTCGTGGTCGACCCATCTCCCTCCCGTGAGACTATCCTCTCACTAACAGTAGGCAAAAGAGAGCCGGCTACCCTACATCTCTCGGGGCGATAGGGTACATCAGCTTGCTCGGGCCCATGATACCAGCATGTAGTACGGTACGTTCAAACTTGTTCAACTAAGCCGACAACGGTACGGTCCTCGACCGACTCGGACGGGGCTACCACCTTGCAAGACCTCATCTCCGTCTTGCCCTTTCTCCTACGGGGTCCGTCCGTTCTCAACTTCATTAACACTCTCTTCATCTTAGTGTCAACAGAAAACCCTTAAAGCCTCCATGCTTTAAGACTCCTTAACCATCTACCGTTGCCACTATGAATTAAGCTCGACCTCTATTGAGCTACCTGTACCAGAGATAGAATAAACAAACGGAAACCTATTATAATGCAACTAGGGTGTCAATCATTCCCCGACACTTAATGCACAAGCATAACCGTACTATGTGATAAAGTAAAATATTTAGAAACATAGGTAGGATGCACCGGGCTTGCGTTGATTCTGTTCGAAGTTAGCTTCCTCGACGTACTGGGTCGACTTCGAGATTCCTGGCCTCGACTCGACCTCGGGTGGAACCTCGATCACTTCGAACCTAGTCGACCAAGCAATGCGTTGCGAATCACAATCATGTATGCATGAATGCTCATGATAGGAGTATGCAAGGATTCATTAATTAAGTCCAATAAGTAATTACTAAGTAATGCTTAATCAACTTAGTTAATTAATAAATTAGGGATAAGCATGTTCATTAAGCATTAATTAACAATTAATTATGCTGATTAATAAATGCTTAATCAAGGTCATTAGTTGTTAATTAGTTCTGTTCCTTAATTACTTAGGTTTAACATTGAATAAACTATTCTGGTTTATTAAGCCATCAATAAATCATTACTTTAAATGATAAAAGGTTAATTGATTGTGATCACATAAAATAATACAATTTAAGTTAAATTTTGGAAAATAAATTTCATAATTAATTTCGTCTGCAGTATCTCCTTCATCAAATAAAATTATTTTTCTTAATTAAATATTTTATTAACATAAAATAATAGCTTTTCTTTAATCAAGGAAAGAGATTAATTTCTATTCATAAAATAAATTTACTCAAAATGAATATTTTATTTCACAAATAAATAGATCTCATTCTTTTGAGTCTAACAAACTTGGTTTGGTATTTTTCCGATTTTTAATGAATTTTCAACGAATTTTGGAAATTTAAATTTGAATCTGTGCCACACGGAAGGCCACGGGGTTGTCCACACCGGATCCGCCTATGGCCACACGCAATCCCACCCGCGTGTGGTCCGCGGTGTGGCACCACCGCGGCGGCGGCCGGCGGCGGTGCGGTCACCGGAGTTAACCACCGGTGCACTAAACCTCGCCGCGACACTCGCTACACGCTCTATGCGACGAGGCGAACTTAAGGGTGATGATGAGCTCGCATGAGCTCGGCCGAAACACGCCGGCTGTTGGTATTTCTTACGTCACGAATAAATCCGCAAGCGCACGGAATACCGTTGTAGCACTTCACCCGGAGTATTCCAAGGTATCGTATTTATATCCGCGAGGAACGGAGTATTTCCGCAACAAGGTTAGTTTACCTAAGGACAACCAAGACAACGTAGCAAAATAGGGTCGAGAGGGTGACTCTTATCTATTTATCCTTTAAAGGTAGACGAACGCAAGCTAGACTTGTTTACTTCGGGCACCGTCTTAGGCTTGGTCCGCCAAGCCACTCCGGTCTACGAAAGCTCTACTATGTACCCGAACGTGGAGGGTTCCTTTGGATGACAGGGCTGTCACTTCCTGCCACCTACCTCTACAAACCGTGGGGCACACAAGCAAACAAAGGCGATCTCCAGCCCTAGACACCACGTCTATGCTATTGACCACTACTCTAGCCTCGGCCTAGAACCGAGTTCGTGAAAGCTAGAGTACTTCTTGCGAAGCGATGATCCCGTAAACAAGTATAACAAGAATTACGTCTAACACAAAGATATGTCACGATAGATAAGTAGATCACCACGTATAAATCACCAAAAAGAGTGTTTACACGCCAAGGTAAAAGAAAAGGAAATACTACTCCACTTTACAAAAGGGAGGAACACTCCTTCCTCTTCCTTGCCCTCTCTCCTATTCTACTAAAATACAAGAGGCCCTTGGCCTAAGGATGAGAGTTTTGTCTTGTATCTTGATGTTGGTGGTGTCTTGAGAGAGGGGGTGTAGCCCTTTATTTATAGCCTTGGAAGGTCGGCAACTTGGAGGCGGTTCCGGACGTCGGTGGCATTAATTGCAGGTGGAACCGACCTCCGGACGTCGGTGACAAACCGCCGGAGAAAGATGGGCCGGGGGCCCACTGTCGGCTCGGCCGAACCCACTAGGGTGGTTCGGCCGAACCGGCCCGGACTCCCCGGGCTTGATTCTTCTCTCGGTGCCTTCCCCTGGCTGTGTACTCGGCCCAATCCACTTGCTTGGTTTGATGTTGAGGCTCTGTTTTGTGGTTTTGGGCTTTTGGACTATATTCTTTAGTCCGGGGAAAATCCGTCGATTGCAAAGTCCATGTTTCGTGCATGTTTTCCCCTGTTTTCATATGGATTGCACCTGCATTCATAATTTCACCAAGACTAGTGGAATTTGTTAGAAATAATCCCTATGTCTATTCTTGGTGATGGTGTTTGATTCAAAAGGATGCAACATGTTGACGGTAAAATTGGACCATAAGGACCGTCAACACCGGCGGCGAGGTGCGGGCATGGCGGTGCTCCGCAGGGTGAAGCTCGCCGTGGTTGCCCAAAAATTGGGGAAAATGCTGCGGGCAGCTTCTACATGACACGAGCAACAACTCTAGGGGTTGTGGGAACTTGACAACGGTCGGAGATAGGTGCTCACCGTGGATGGTGCGGACGGCGGCGGTGAAGCTCCGGGAAGACGGCCCGATCTCGTGAAACCCGGGGAGAAAGCTCAATGGTGAGGTGTCCGCAACGAAGAGCATCAAGTTGCGCACTATCCGGACGAAGAAAAAGAAGAAATGGCTCACCACGGCTTGCGAATTTGGCGACGTGGCGGAGAAACGACGGTGAGGTGTCGGAAAGGAAAATGAGCTCGCCACGACGGAGCGAAGGTGCTCAAGCTATTGGCTCGGTTGGAAGACCTTCACGGTGGCCCGGCGGAGCTCCCGGTTGCGGTGGTCGGGACGAGAGAAGAACAAGGGCGGCCGGGCGGAGTAGCTCCGAGGAAGGGCGGCAATGGCGGAAGAGAAAAGAGGGAGAGATAAGCACGGTCGGGGAGGGGTTTTTATCCCATGGAGAGGCGTAAGGGAGAGGAAACGGCAAGCGGCTGCGTGTGGCCAACCTCTCGCGTGGCGGGGTGGCGTGGCGACCGCCGGGGAGGCGGCACGGCCGGCGGGCGACACCGAGAGCGCGGGGAGAGAGAAGAGGCTGGCGTTGGGCCCTGGCCCGGCTATTTTGCAAAAAGGCCCTCCTACTATCACGTAATTAAAAAGTAGCCTTCCCGATCTCCAAAAAGTCCCAAATTTTTCAGGGTTGTTAATGAAAACATTTTAGGCATGTTTTCTGTTAAGTCCAGGTAAAACTCCAAATCATTTTTGGATTAAAAATTCATAGTTAAATTAATAAAAGAAACTTTGTTTATTTCTTGTAAATATTTTTACAAGGCAAAATGATTTCAGGAAATTTTCATAAATCTTTATTTATGATATTTGAGCCAAGGAAAATATTAAACAAGAATTTTCTGCTTAATTTATTTCTTTTTAACACTTCCTTTCTTCTTTATCTAATTTGTTATTTTATGTGCTTATTATTAACACAAAATTTGATATCTTCAAAAATGCAACAATGTGATGACATGCTCATGATGACATGAAATGCATTATTTTTCGAGAGTTGTTACAGACCCTCCCCCTTACAGGAATCTCGTCCCGAGATTCACGATCGAAACGACTAGGCGATAGTGCTAAAGAACTCGGGATAGTTTGATCGAAGGAACTCCTCTTGCTCCCAAGTAGCTTCAGCTTCCGAGTGATTACTCCATTGGATCTTGTAGAACTTGATGGTCCGATGTCGAGTCACTCTATCCTTGGTGTCGAGAACTTTAACCTGGTCGTTCGTCATATGTCAAGTCCGGTCATGAATCGTTCCACCTCGACTGTCGGTATATCCATTGGTGGTTTTAAACACTTCTTCAATTGAGATACATGAAATATGTTATGGATACCTGCCAAGTGTGATGGCAATTCCAGTCGATACGCCACGGCTCCACATCTTTCTAGGATTGGAAAAGGTCCAATGTATCGTGGTGCTAACTTGCCCTTGATTCCAAACCTTTGAACACCTTTGGTAGGAGATAGTCGAAGATAGACTTGATCTCCCACCCGAAATACTAACTCTCGACGTCTTTTGTCGGTATAGCTGATCTGTCAAGATTTAGCCCTTTTAAGGTTCTACTGAATGAGACGTACTTGTTCCTCTCGCATCTCTTACTAGATCTGGTCCGAAGATTACTCTTTCTCCACTTTCGGACCAATTTAAGGGTGTACGGCAACTACGCCCATATAGAGCTTGGAACGGTGACATTCGGCACTCTCTTGATAGCTATTATTGTAGGAGAATTCTGCTAATGGTAAGCATTTCTCTCAATCTTTACCATAGGTCAAGACACATGCTCGAAGCATATCCTCGAGGTATTGATTGATCCTTTACGTCCGTCCATCGGTTTGAGGATGATATGCTTGAGCTTCAGTATCAACTTTGTTCCCAAGGATTCTTCTAGTTGTTCCCAGAATCCGGAAACAAACTGCGTTCCTCTATCCGATATAATGGTCTTCGACACTCCATGCAAACAGAGAATTCGAGTGATGTATAACTCGCATACTTCTCGGCAGTGTACCGTGTATGTACCGAGTATGAAGTGAGTAGACTTCGTCAACCTGTCCACAATAACCCGGATAGAGTCATGTTTCCGTGGGCTTAGTGGTAATCCCACGATGAAATCCATGCCGACGTCTTCCCACTTCCATTCGGGAATACTCGGAGGTTGTAAGGGTCCCGCTTGCTTCAAGTGCTCGGCTTTGACCGTCGGCGGACATCACGCTCATTGACATACTTGGCAATTTACCGCTTCATGCGTGTCCACCAAAATCTTTGCTTCGGATCTTGATACATCTTGTTGGTTCCAGGATGAATAGAATATTTGGACATATGAGCTTCATCCATTATCTTCTTGCGAAGCGGTAGATCTTTCGGTACTACCAATCGATTCTTGAACCAAACAACTCCTGCCTCGTCCTCTCCGAAGCATTTAATTTCACCCTTTCCGAGTCGTCTCCTTATGTGTCCTATACCAACACTTTTTCGTTGACCTGCTACCACTTCTTCACGAATGGTAGGAATCGGAGCCAAATTAGTCAAGGTTCCATACGGAATGATCCTAAGATTTGGCTCCTCACCTTCGGATGGATGTGCTTGAATCAAAAGTTGAGCCGTGAGATTATTGCAATGGGCCTTGCGACTTAATGCATAAGCTACCACGTTTGCCTTACCTAGGTGGTAGTGAATTTCCAGCTCATAATCCTTGATCAGTTCTAACCACCTTCGTTGTCACATATTCAGATCTGTTTGGGTGAAGATGTACTTGAGACTCTTGTGGTCGGTGTACAAATGTACCAAGTTACCCAAGAGATAGTGTCTCCAACCTTTCAATGCTAGAACGACCGTTGCTAATTCCGGATCATGGGTAGGATAGTGTTCCTCATGACGCCTTAGTTGTCGAGATGCATATGCAATCACTCGACCTTCCTGCATTAGAACACATCCGAGTCCTGTTCCCGATGCATCACAATACACATCAAAAGGTTTCGTCGGATCCGGCTGAGCAAGTACGGGAGCTGTGGTCAACAACTTCTTTAACATTTGAAAAGCTTCTTCACATTCTTTACTCCATACGTACTTCTTATCCTTTTCCAATAGCTTAGTCATTGGCTTGGCGATCTTTGAGAAGTTTGGAATAAACCTTCAGTAGTAACCAGCTAATCCCAAGAAACTTCGATCCGTGAGACAGATTTTGGCGATTTCCAATCCAACACTTCTTGAACTTTGCTCGGGTCAACGGTCACTCCTTCGGCTGATATCACATGACCTAGGAACGGTACTTCTTTTAGCCAAAACTCACACTTGCTGAACTTAGCATAGAGCTGATGATCCCTTAGTCGTTGCAGTACAATTCTTAAGTGATTGGCATGTTCCTCGGCTGACTTAGAGTAAATCAAGATGTCGTCAATGAATACCACGACAAACTTGTCCAGCTCGAGCATGAATACCGAATTCATGAGATACATGAAATGTGCTTGGTGCATTGGTCAATCCAAATGACATCACCGAGATACTCATAAAGTCCATACCTTGTGGAAAATGCAGTCTTCGGTATATCTTCGAGCTCTTATCTTAATCGATGATATTCCGAGCGAAGATCTATCTTGGAGAAAACTTTAGCTCCCATCGGTTGATCAAACAAGATATCAATCCTCGGGAGAGGATACTTATTCTTGATGGTGACCGAATTCGGAGGTCTATAATCCACACATAGCCTCAATGTCTTGTCTTTCTTCTTCACAAACAAGGTTGGGCATCCCCATGGTGATGAACTTGGACGTATGTACCCATTGTCCAATAATTCCTTTAATTGCACTTTCAATTCTGCCGGCTCATTCGGCGGCATCCGATACGGCCTTCTTGATATTGGTGCTTGTTCTAGGCTGTAACTCTATCTTAAACTCTACCGCTCGGTCCGACGGTAATCCCGGCAAGTCGTCCGGAAAGACATCCGGATACTCACGAGACTATGGGTATATCCTCCGGACTCTTACCTATAGTCTTATTGACCATTGGCAGCATAGCTTGAGGGAAAGTTAAGAGCAAGCAATCTCGACCACGAACAGGGGAGTTCAGATATACGGTTCGAGATGCTATATCCAATACTTGCCTTATGGAAATTCATCCATTGCATGCCAATAATTGCATCTAACCCTTGCCCATCTAGTATGATTAATGAAGTGGAATAAATCTTGCCACCCAGTCTTAATGGCATATTGGCAGCTTCTTCATTAGTGAGAATTCTACCCCAGGTGTTGAAATGATATGACATAGCAACTTGGATGGCATGATGCGATGCTTAGCAATATATGACTTGCTGATGAAATTATGCGTAGCTCCCGAATCAAATAAAACCATAGCAGGATGATCAGCGATAGAAAACATACCCGCTAAGATTTGTCCTCCTTCGGGTAACTCCTCGGCCGTAGTAAAGTTGGCACGGCCCGTCTTTGCTTGGTGTATTCTTGACTGGTGCCTTCTGTTGGTTCTGCGGCTGTCCTTGCGGTCTAGGAGCATATGATGCCTTCGAGGATATGAACAAGCTGCGGTAATAATGTCCCGAACGGCCACAATTGAAACATGGCGGTCCATTCTGCTGCGGTGCTTGACTCATCGGTGCGGGATTCCGATTATTCTGCTGCTGGTGAGGCGGACGATACTGATTTTACCGCTGCTGCTTAGATTGCTGGGGTGGTTGAGGCTGCCGGTAATAATTAGGACGAGAGGGTGCATGCTGATAACGCTGACTCGACGGTGCGGTGTAGACCAGCTTGTACTTTGATGGTCCCCCACTTCCTTGTCCGAGTAGTCGGCCTCTTCTTGTTCTTATCCGTCCGATGAAGACGGATAGAGTCTTCCGAGTGCGATAGCGTCACTCACAAAGTCGGTGAAGCTGTCGGTCTTGTTTAACACCAAGCGAGACTACAGCTTGGTACTCATTCCCTCCTTGAACAGATTCTTCTTCTTGGCATCTGTGTCCACATGTTCGGGAGCGTGCTCGAGCAAGGTGGTTAAATACCTTGGAGTAGGTATGCACATTCATATCCCCTTGCTTCGGCGACAGGAACTCCTTCCTCTTCGATTCATTAAGCCTTCGGGATATGGTGCTCTCTGAAGGCTTTGGTGAACTCAGCCCATGAAACTTGATGTCCTGGAGGAAACATTGCTTTGTAATTGGCCCACTGGGCTCCGAGCAAATCCTTGCAATTGCTGGGAAGCGAAGAGGGTCTTCGATGATCCGTACATGGGAACAATTCAAGCTTCGACTCGATGGTGCGTAACCGGTTGTCGGCTTCCAAGGGCTCACCCGCATCCGAGAAAACCGGGGGCGAACCGATAAGAAGTCCGAGAAGGTCACCCTTTCTTCTAGTGCATTGCAGCCCTGGTGACGTTCCGGTGTGTTGACGCCGGTTTTGACTAAGGGACCCATTGTCGGCGACTATAGGTCAAAAGAAGGCCGGTGGGCGGAAGGCCGACGGCCGCACTGGGCGAGTAAAGGCGCGTCCCTCCCGGGAATCGTGCGCGGACGCCAACGGAAGAGCGTAATATTAATGGGCCTGGCCCACGTTGTAAAATTAGAAATAATAGTTTAATTTTGGAAAAAGATCCTAGTCGAGTTAGGAAATCGGCCCGAAGAGGGTCCGAGTAGGATTCTTTGTGCCGAGTATAAATACATACTCGGATGTAACATGTAAACTCGATTCACATCCAATACAATTTTCGGCGCATCGCCAAACCCTAATTTTCTGTCAAGTTTCTACTGTTTTCGCGCGGGGATCTTCGGGGCTCGGTCGATGACACGTTGGCTTGACAAGGTAGTTATGTTGTCTAGTTCTCGGCGCATTGTTCGTAATTAGATGGCTTAATTGCTAGTTATCCGGCGACCAAATCTGTCCCTAATCGTCGTAGTGAGTATCGGCGGGATGAGTCAAGTCGACCTGGTCCGGGCTCGTGGTGGAGGTAGTTTGACTTGTCCCGCCTCCCTGTTCCAGTCTTTGCTCACAACGCCGATTGGCTCGGATTTGGTCGTTCGAGTCACGATAGCCGCTATGAGAACTCTTTTACATCTTGGCCGATTCGATTGCGCAGATTCGGTTGACGTGTCCTGTGTTTGCCTTTGCGATAGTTGACTTGTCCTAGGCGCATGCAGCCGATTGGCTAGGGTGTAGATTTACTTTCATAGTTAAGGCGTTTATGATTGTGCTTGTCCTGAATCGGCCGAGCGTGCGCGGCCGTTAGACCTGGTCCGATCCGCGTGCCATCGATTGACTTGTCCTGTTGGAGCGACCGGTCGATTTGGGATCTGTGTGGTTGTATTTGTCTTACTCGTTCTTTCGGAGTGTTTAGCCGATTGCTTATCACGTTCATTAGCTGTTTTATGTTTAATTAGTGCCAAATCTGTTAAAGCTGCTTTTGAATCCGAGTTATTAGTATGATTTTATTGATCATCATTATACATTTAGATAGATCTAAACAGTTCATTGCTACAATCAATGGCAGAATCGGCCGAATACCCGATCGGCCGATTCACGGATCTGATTGACGAATAAACCATCTTCTTGCTATCAAATTAGTTACATCCCATTAACAATTGCCTTGTTTACATTTTATTCGATAATACATCCTTGCAAAGTCTTAATGATTTGATCGTTTACCGACGAAATCGGCTGTTAGCCACCGATCGCATGTTATAGCGTCGGCCGATTTCAGTATCGTTTGTATCACGATTCGTTTGCCTGGCATTTAATACATAAATGGATGGGCCGTGCTGTTCCTCGTCTATGGCCGATTTTGTCTATCTTACGCCATAATCGGCCACGGCTGCACTATCGGTCTATCCGGGCCGATGACCTGGAGTTTTACACCTTTTATTGTCTTTGTTGGTTTGCGGGGAAACCATCCGGCACGCACCAGCGCACACGAGAATTGGCGAGCCGAGCCGGTCCGTTGGGAGCATAGGGCCCTGCGTCGGCCGGGGTTTCGGTGGACTCTCCGGACAACGGTGTGTTGGCGACTTTTGACGTCAACACACTTTTTGGCACGCCCGGTGGGACAGGAGCAACCAAGATCAAGATGTCGTACATACGAGCTGTCGGGGAGGACGGAACACCAATGGTCGATGCTGAAAATCGGCCGATTTTGGTTCCGGTTCCTCTCAGGACGGATGGCAAAGGGCATGGAGAAGTTTCGATGATAACGGGGTTTCGGCCCGGGGAAAGATGACGACAGAACAAAAGCTGCAGTACCAGGAATACCTGGCCAAAGCAATGAAAAAGTACTTTCAAGCCCCGACGGTGACACGTGGCGGAGTGGCCACAAAAGGAGACTTCCCTCGGATTCCGCATCCGGAAGAACTAGACCAAATCAAAGCCCGAGATCGCCGGATGCCAACCAAGTCGGTGATATGGTCAACTCGTCCGTTCATCGAGCCCTAATCAATCAATCGAGCGTGTTGACCAACACCATCGGGAATTTGATCAAGGACACAATTGATGGCAGGCTGTTCATCGAAGGGTATTCTGGACCTGCATACACTCAGCCTTTCGGCACTCCTGTACGGTCGAATCGGGGAATTAGCCTCCGAGTACCACACCGCGAGCGGGGTTTCAGCCCACGTACGGCATGCCACCTCACCTATGGCACTGGCAAGGACAATGCAAATGCAAGTACCAGTGCAACCCAGCCAGGCAAAGAGGATGACAAGTGGCCCCAAGAAGTCGGTAACGGAAGAAGGCGACGGACAAGATGTACAACAGCCGACTTCGAGTTGGGGGCAGCAACCAATGTGGCAGCGGTCCCACGGATGGCACGAGCAGCCCAATTTCTTCTACGTACCAAATACCGGCCCGAGTAGAATTGAGAACTCACTCACTATAGTACGGCCGATATCCGGTATTCCACGACCAACCGCATCGGGCTGGGGACAGGGATTCATGATCGGACGGCCGATCCAATCGGCCATGAATTATGGAATCGCTCCGCGGATCACTATTCCCGCCATCGCATCGGGATTTCCGGGAACGCCGGTTGATACACCCGATCGGGGACAGCCCAACACAGCTTATATGACGGGGACCGGATTAGCAATTGCTTGAACCCAATGATATGAGTAGCCTCATGACTAAGATCGCCGAGATGATGAAAGATCGGTTCGATTTGAAGCCTAAGGAGAAGAGTGCATTGTATCGGCGACCTTACCCCGACTGGATGGATTCCGTGGCTCTACCCAATAAGTATAAAATTCCCGAGTTTTCCAAGTTTTACGGGCAAGATAACACATCAACTATGGAGCACATCGGCCGATATGACGCACAGCTTGGTGAGGCGTCTACTCGGGAGGCTTTGCGGGTTCGGCTATTCCCACTGTCATTGTACTGGATCGGCTTTTTCATGGTTTGCTTCGACTGTCGCCTGGTTCTATTCGGAGTTGGGCCGATCCGGAGAAAAGGTTTCACTCGTATTTCTTCACGGGCATTACCGAGCTTAGTTTGTCCGATTTAATGGCGGTGAAACGAAAACCGGGGAATCGGTGGCTGATTATATACGAGAGGTTCGGGACTACGAGGGGACGATGCTACAACCTGAACCTGACAGAGCAACAGTTGGCCGAAATTGCTTATGCGGGGCTATTCCCCAACATCAAAGAAAAATTTACCCCACATGAGTTTGATGGGCTGGCACAGCTGACCCGCGAGGCGATCGGCCAGGAAGAGAATCTCCGGCTCACCGAGGAATCGGCGGTATCGGATAGCTTATGCTGATTTCGACAGTGAGGATGATGAAGAGGGACTTAATGCAGTTGAGTGGACTAATAACAAACGGCCGATATTCTCTCCGCATGTCAATCCTAAGGAGAAAAAATATGATTTTGATTTATCTAAGGCCGACGAGATATTTGATCAGCTGCTGCGGGAAAAGAAAATCCAGCTTTCCCCTCATCACAAAATTCCTACGCCGGAGGAGTTGAAGAAAATGGCTAAGTGGTGCAAGTGGCATGGAAATTCGCATCATAACACCGTTGATTGTTATGCTATGAGAGATGAAATCCGAGAGGGCGATTGACGAGTGGGGTATTGCGAGCAGCCGATGTAAAGAAGAAGATGAAAGTTGATGGGCACCCTTTCCTGGCTAATACGATGTACATCAACACCATCGGCGGTGGATCGGCTGGTTTCATACGCCGATATGAGAGGAAGAGGGAAAGGGAAGAAAGAGCTCGGGTGGCACGTGAACGGGAATCTGTCGATCAAAGTCAGCGAGTACGGACAATGCGTGATCCACCGAGAAGATTTTGACCCACACTCGGGATTGTCCTTTCTTTCAGATCTGCTGGGACCAAAACATGAAGCTTCCATCTATCGAGAACTGCCCAGAATGCACTGGCCGAAAAGAGTATCGTGATGGCGGGTCATCAAGTTACCGGGGACGGCCGATTAGTCGCAGCTATCGTGACATCCCCACCTCGCGACGCGAGATGGGATTGTCGAACGAGGATCGTATCGGGAGACATTCGACGAAGCGAACGTTCATTGCACATACGTTAACGATACATCCACCATTTTCATATACATGTTTAGATACATGGGTGACATATTTTATATCTGAAATTCAAGTTATTATTATACATAAAGTTCGAAATTCAGATTTAATATACAATGAGCGGAAGCGTAAAGATAATCTCGACGATAGTTGCCTAAAATGTGACACATCAGCCCGTAGATGTGCCCATTCTTCTCGACAATCTCACCTGCACAAAATGTTAACAACAAAGCCCTGAGTATCTAATATACTCCGCAAGTCTTACCCGACAAAAATGGTTTCTAAAACCGACTCCTAGTATGCAGGGGGCTGACCGGGTTTGCAGGAAATAGCCAAAAACAGCACCTATGTTTTTCTGAAAATTCATGTTTTAGCCAATTTAAATGGGTTGGAACATGAATATAAATTTAGTGAGCATTTCTAACAAAACATGGTTGCAATACATGAAGTAATTCATCAAAAATCAGCAAGCTTATTCATCATATTCACTTGTTACTACGATGCAATCTGCTCGAGACAAGTGGTACTCATCACCGCGAGGGACGGCGATATATATCGATTTACACCCTGCAGGGAAACCCAAATGCACGACATACGCATCATTTAAGAACACGTATGGCCACCTTTCACAAGATCACCATAGATATGAGCCGGGTCCACCCTCCGAGTGTGCATTCCACATGCGACCACGGTAGCGTCGGGTCCAAGGGTAATAACACACCCTCCATCTACTCACAAACCCGTGCATCCACCGTGACCAACACTTTGCACAAAGGGTGGAGCGACCGTCCAACACTACGATTCTCAAGTTACATCGGTTTACCAACTCCCATACGAAGGTATGCATTTGGTACACAACTCAATACTTGCTCGCGGAGTCACACGGTCCTCAACCGACGCGCACGGGGCTATGGCGAACATAGGCGAACCTTGCCACCGCATTCTACACATGCATTTCCCCGTACGGTCTCAATTTCATCAATATCATGTGAGAGGTAACAAAATTTAATCCCTAGACCGGGTGATCTCCAAATCACTCGGTGTTGCTACCGATGACTACTTACTAAGCATAGCATTTCTAACGAAAAAGGATTTTTACCTATCCAATGAGACCATAGGCATAAAGGGATAATAATGCACTACGGTTGCGATCAACTCCTGAACTTAAATGCACAATACATGACATCATCACATGTGAAGTAAAGAAAAACTTTTAAAAGCGTGGGTTATGCACCGGGGCTTGCCTTGATTCGGTTCGCAGTTAGCACACTCGAACTCGCTCACTTCAAGGGGGTGCCCTCCTTGATCTTCGATTCCGGTCGGGGTTCCTATATGAATGCATATGAAGTTCATGAGCATTGGATGAGTTCATATTTATATAGTTCATGGAACTTCCTCAATAACATAGTGCAATAAAATGTTTGCATAATTTAACATGTTCTTGAGAGGTGATGATATGGTCATGATGGTGGTAAGTGTGGTTCGTGTCATGGGGACAACCTTCTAATTAGGTAGATTTTTCCATCATGTAGTATAAATGTTCATGCTGGTTTTTGAGATCGAGAAAATAGGTATAATTCCTTATCACTTAGTACGCAAGAGGTTGATGTTCACTTTCTTAGGATGAAGTTTGATCACGTCGTTATACATCGTGTACCATGAGTACTCATTATTTCATGTGGTTTTGTTACGATTAAACCTACACCATACGACCGTTCTTGCCCAAAAAGATAAACGTGATTATGATCTGTTTAATGGTGCCATGTAGGTGTGAAAATTATTTAACCATAACAGCAAGCAAACGGCAATTTGAGTTCAGATCATGCTTAGCCATTTTTATTCACTAAGTCCGGTTTGACAGGCTGCTCGCGAAGCCATCTTAAGGTGTTCAAAACTTAATATTTTGCTATAGCACTTAGGTGATTCATGTTGGTTAATGTAAAGTACATAACTCAAGGTTTACAACGAGCCAAAAATCGCTTCATTTGGATCTGTATTCAAAAAGTTATTGAATTTCAAAAACAGCATGTTGTCACGCAGGCATAACGGTTTAGCATCTTAGAGCGCTTGAATCTTCATTTTTTCTACACATGAAGTACCGGGATTATGTTACCACGTTAAAGTACAAGTTATCTACTTTCCAAAGAGCCCTTGCTCATGCAGTTTGGATCTGGGGTCCAGAAGTTACATCATTTTTAAAATGCAATCTTGTTTATGCGTTTGGTTACGATAGCATTTTCATCTCACTCAAAAATTAATTTTTACTATATAACCATAGGTGTTCATGTTCACCATGTTAAAGTAGAGGTTACAAACTTTCAAATGCGCTTTGAATCGTTCAAATCCGTGGTGTAATTCTCGAGATATGATTTTTCTAAAACGCTTAACCGTTACGAAGTTTTCAGCGCGTTTCGAAATTCGTCTAAGTGTTGCGCGCGGGAGGGGCTCGCCGGAGCGGCGGCGGAGCTCACCGGCGGCACGCTACGGCTCGCCGCCGGGGTCGGGCTTGGCCGCCTGTGCACGGTTTTCGATGGCGCACCGTTTGGTGGGGTTGGCGAGGCGAGTGAGGGAACGGAGCATAGCTCGCGACGGCGGATGGCGGAAGGGCCAACTCCGGCGTGGTAGCTCGTGCTCGCCATGGCGCGAAATAAGGGGTGGTCAAGGCGGGGAGCTTCACCTTTGCACGGAGATGAACGGCGCGGGGTCGGTGCAGACCGGGGTGGTCCGGAGCGTGCCGGCGTCGACGGGGTGGCGGTGTGCGGTGGCGGCGACGAAGAAGGAAGCGATTTTCTCCTCGGCCGCGGCTCGGTTCAACCCGGGGCGAGGGCGGGGAGGTGCGTTAGGTTCCCGCGCACCCTTCGAGGCCAAGGGGGAGCATGAGCTCACCCGAGCGGGGTGGATTCGAGCTCGCCGGCGCGGAAGGAGAAGAATGGGGCTCGTCGGATTTTTATGGGATTTGTAGCGCTCCGAGGGCGAAGGGAGGCCGGGAAATGGTGGGGAGATGCGCAAGGAGCTGGCGAAGCGGTTTCACGCAAATGAGGGCGTGGCAACGCGGAGAGGCAGCGCACGGGGGGATGAACCGGACGGCGGCCATGGCGGAAGGTGGTCTTCACCATCGACGGTCGTGCGAGCACGCTTCGAGGCGAAGCTTGGGAGGTGATGCGCGACGCGTGGAGCTGCACAGCGGAGGAAGGACGGGGCGGCGCCTAACCGGCATGGGCGCCGGCGGCGAACGCCGCTGGCGGGTGGCCCCGGCCATCGTGCCAACTCTGTTCAAAGGGATTCCCACTTATTTACGGTTTTGCCACTGCTATTCTCTTCTCTGTAATTTGCTCATAGAATTCGATCCTTATGACATTTTTGCAAACCAAATTTTCTGTGGGTCCTCTGGATTATGTGGAACAACTTTCCTTATAGGCAAAAGTTCAGATTCGAAATTTAAAAATTTATAAAAATTATTGAACAGATGCTGTTTTTAAACATTGATTGAATTTTTCTAGGGAATTGTGCCACCCTAAAAATTTGGGAAAAATGTCCTAAAATCATGTTTGGATCTCCTCTACCTGGATATGCGAAAATATTGGCATACTTGTGTTGAGGAGCCTTGAGTTTTAAATAGTTGGGGTTAAACTATATTTGAATTTTAATTTTTTTCAAATATGCTAATTCATTATTTCATGTATTCACTCCCTTAATTAGTGCTCAATTCCTGCACTTAAGGTTTTGACATTGGTTACCTGCTATTATGTGACATGGGATGTCACAGCCCTCCCCTTAAAGAAATCTCGTCCCGAGATTTGCACTGGAGTTATGGGGGGTAAAGATGACGGTAACGTTGAGACAAGAATGATTCAGAATTTTGGGGTACAACCAGAAGTTCCATGATCATGGTAAGACCATGTCGATTTCAATGTGTGAGGGTCGTGGGATGGAGATACGGCTAATAGTACCAACGAGTCTCCAAACATGACATTCTTCTTTCGGTTGCGTATCCCGGTCATACGCCATCCGTTCCGAAAAACATCATATTCGAATTCTCTCACCAAATTCTGATTTAGCAGCCTGCATTTTCATATAGCCTATCTTTGGCTTTGAGAAGCGCCCGGGCGAACCGGCACAATCCAAAAACAAGATGGCAATTTGGAATCACATATCCACTAAATTGAATTCTGCTCTCGGTACAACTTAGCATAATAAAAGGTTGGATGATCAATAGTTTCAGGATTCACTCGGGAGGTTTTACTAATAATGATGGTAATGATTCCAAGTCGAGGGGAAGAATGAAAACAACTTTGGGTTGAGACCAAATGGTTTCTAATGATTGGTTCGCGGGGTTGGAAATTAGTGGCCGACAATTGGGATAGCACCTGAAATTCATCCATGTTGCGAAGCTTTTGGTTACAACGTTTTGATTGCTCATTAGGTTGCCATAAATATAACAAAAGACACCATCACCTATTTTTTACGCGATTACAAGCCATTGGTTTAGTCTAACCTACTACGTTCATTTGCATATGCTACACATAGCTGACAACAACACCTAAGTATCGCTATCGGTGTCGGGAGGCACGACCGGGCTGTTGACATCGGTATGGTCGTTAGCGGAGTCATCATCATTATTTGCCGGAGGTGGTGGATTTTTGAAACAAGTTAAATAGCATGGCCAACATAGTATTATTCCAAGTGAACTAGCATAATCTATGTAAGATGAAATGTGTATTAAAAGAAGGCAATTAGACTTGGCAATGACATTGGCAATTCTGCCCGCTACCGACAATGCCAAAAACAGGTTACAAGGTCTTGCTGTTTTACCTCTGGTATGAACATTAAAATTTACCCAAACCTTATCAAAATGCTAGAGAACTTTACAAGCTTTCCAACGTATCTTAAAACACATAAAAAGCTTAGGCGGATCAAAAGTTACGGCGATTTCTGACTCTACCGGGTTCTGCCAAAATTTCTGGCAACTCTGGCAACTTATGACAATTCGACTTGCTCTCTGTTTTCGCCTATTTGACCACCTTAACGAATTTTACTGACCAACTTGATAGTAAATAAAATGTGGATCATATCATGAGCTTTCCAGAATGGGGTAGATCTCTTGATTTGGGTAAGTAACGCAAAACTTATGGTGATTTTAGCGAAACACGCGAAATCTGTCAATCTGGCAACTCGGGCAAAATCTGGCAACTTTTGCCAGGGTTTCGGGTAGGTCTATTTTAGCTCATCTAGACTTCTTTTTAATCCTGGTTGTGATTACCAGGTTGTAGCACATATCATTAGCTTTCTAGATTGGGGTCAATCATTCCATTTGGATTAGCAACCAAATAGTTATGATCGTTTTCGCAGAACTGATTATTGGGTGGAAATTTACTGGTAATCGGGTGGTATTTATATGGCTGATTCATGTTTTCGTGTGTTTTCGATATCATGACTTGATGGGTCATTTATGTTTGATAAATTTGAATTCATGCACATATGTGATATGTATATGTTATGAATGGTATGAATGATGAGATGAACATGCCGGTGCCTACGTCCTTTCCAATTAAAAGGCGTGATCGGTATATAGCCGACCAACTCGCAATTTTAGTGGCAACACACACACGTTCTCAACCGGATTGCTACACGTTCTATGGTTCGTGGTTAGCATACCTGCAGAAGATCCATTGCAGAAACAGTACATCAAATTCAAAAGAAATTACGAAAATAAATCACAGTTCTACTATCATATAGAGTAACGATCCATTGAAGGGATCGCCTCGTGGATTGCCACGAGCCAACATTGTCCCGTATTATTACTTCCGCGGGCACGGAGCGCTAATTTAAATTGCGAACATACCTTGGCCAGACCGTAGGTGCAAGAAATTAAACAATCATAACCCAGGGTTAGTTTGCCACTTTCTACTATTATAGACCTTAAATGGGCTTACTAGATCGTTCCTCACCGTATAACGTGTTTGCAATTTTTAAGAATGATCATTAACGTATGGCATATCCCGATTTAGCTCTGATACCAGCTGTGACATCCCCACCTCGCGACGCGAGATGGGATTGTCGAACAGGATCGTATCGGGAGACATTCGACGAAGCGAACGTTCATTGCACATACGTTAACGATACATCCACCATTTTCATATACATGTTTAGATACATGGGTGACATATTTTATATCTGAAATTCAAGTTATTATTATACATAAAGTTCGAAATTCAGATTTAATATACAATGAGCGGAAGCGTAAAGATAATCTCGACGATAGTTGCCTAAAATGTGACACATCAGCCCGTAGATGTGCCCATTCTTCTCGACAATCTCACCTGCACAAAATGTTAACAACAAAGCCCTGAGTATCTAATATACTCCGCAAGTCTTACCCGACAAAAATGGTTTCTAAAACCGACTCCTAGTATGCAGGGGGCTGACCGGGTTTGCAGGAAATAGCCAAAAACAGCACCTATGTTTTTCTGAAAATTCATGTTTTAGCCAATTTAAATGGGTTGGAACATGAATATAAATTTAGTGAGCATTTCTAACAAAACATGGTTGCAATACATGAAGTAATTCATCAAAAATCAGCAAGCTTATTCATCATATTCACTTGTTACTACGATGCAATCTGCTCGAGACAAGTGGTACTCATCACCGCGAGGGACGGCGATATATATCGATTTACACCCTGCAGGGAAACCCAAATGCACGACATACGCATCATTTAAGAACACGTATGGCCACCTTTCACAAGATCACCATAGATATGAGCCGGGTCCACCCTCCGAGTGTGCATTCCACATGCGACCACAGTAGCGTCGGGTCCAAGGGTAATAACACACCCTCCATCTACTCACAAACCCGTGCATCCACCGTGACCAACACTTTGCACAAAGGGTGGAGCGACCGTCCAACACTACGATTCTCAAGTTACATCGGTTTACCAACTCCCATACGAAGGTATGCATTTGGTACACAACTCAATACTTGCTCGCGGAGTCACACGGTCCTCAACCGACGCGCACGGGGCTATGGCGAACATAGGCGAACCTTGCCACCGCATTCTACACATGCATTTCCCCGTACGGTCTCAATTTCATCAATATCATGTGAGAGGTAACAAAATTTAATCCCTAGACCGGGTGATCTCCAAATCACTCGGTGTTGCTACCGATGACTACTTACTAAGCATAGCATTTCTAACGAAAAAGGATTTTTACCTATCCAATGAGACCATAGGCATAAAGGGATAATAATGCACTACGGTTGCGATCAACTCCTGAACTTAAATGCACAATACATGACATCATCACATGTGAAGTAAAGAAAAACTTTTAAAAGCGTGGGTTATGCACCGGGGCTTGCCTTGATTCGGTTCGCAGTTAGCACACTCGAACTCGCTCACTTCAAGGGGTGCCCTCCTTGATCTTCGGTTCCGGTCGGGGTTCCTATATGAATGCATATGAAGTTCATGAGCATTGGATGAGTTCATATTTATATAGTTCATGGAACTTCCTCAATAACATAGTGCAATAAAATGTTTGCATAATTTAACATGTTCTTGAGAGGTGATGATATGGTCATGATGGTGGTAAGTGTGGTTCGTGTCATGGGGACAACCTTCTAATTAGGTAGATTTTTCCATCATGTAGTATAAATGTTCATGCTGGTTTTTGAGATCGAGAAAATAGGTATAATTCCTTATCACTTAGTACGCAAGAGGTTGATGTTCACTTTCTTAGGATGAAGTTTGATCACGTCGTTATACATCGTGTACCATGAGTACTCATTATTTCATGTGGTTTTGTTACGATTAAACCTACACCATACGACCGTTCTTGCCCAAAAAGATAAACGTGATTATGATCTGTTTAATGGTGCCATGTAGGTGTGAAAATTATTTAACCATAACAGCAAGCAAACGGCAATTTGAGTTCAGATCATGCTTAGCCATTTTTATTCACTAAGTCCGGTTTGACAGGCTGCTCGCGAAGCCATCTTAAGGTGTTCAAAACTTAATATTTTGCTATAGCACTTAGGTGATTCATGTTGGTTAATGTAAAGTACATAACTCAAGGTTTACAACGAGCCAAAAATCGCTTCATTTGGATCTGTATTCAAAAAGTTATTGAATTTCAAAAACAGCATGTTGTCACGCAGGCATAACGGTTTAGCATCTTAGAGCGCTTGAATCTTCATTTTTTCTACACATGAAGTACCGGGATTATGTTACCACGTTAAAGTACAAGTTATCTACTTTCCAAAGAGCCCTTGCTCATGCAGTTTGGATCTGGGGTCCAGAAGTTACATCATTTTTAAAATGCAATCTTGTTTATGCGTTTGGTTACGATAGCATTTTCATCTCACTCAAAAATTAATTTTTACTATATAACCATAGGTGTTCATGTTCACCATGTTAAAGTAGAGGTTACAAACTTTCAAATGCGCTTTGAATCGTTCAAATCCGTGGTGTAATTCTCGAGATATGATTTTTCTAAAACGCTTAACCGTTACGAAGTTTTCAGCGCGTTTCGAAATTCGTCTAAGTGTTGCGCGCGGGAGGGGCTCGCCGGAGCGGCGGCGGAGCTCACCGGCGGCACGCTAGGGCTCGCCGCCGGGGTCGGGCTTGGCCGCCTGTGCACGGTTTTCGATGGCGCACCGTTTGGTGGGGTTGGCGAGGCGAGTGAGGGAACGGAGCATAGCTCGCGACGGCGGATGGCGGAAGGGCCAACTCCGGCGTGGTAGCTCGTGCTCGCCATGGCGCGAAATAAGGGGTGGTCAAGGCGGGGAGCTTCACCTTTGCACGGAGATGAACGGCGCGGGGTCGGTGCAGACCGGGGTGGTCCGGAGCGTGCCGGCGTCGACGGGGTGGCGGTGTGCGGTGGCCGGCGACGAAGAAGGAAGCGATTTTCTCCTCGGCCGCGGCTCGGTTCAACTCGGGGCAGGGCGGGGAGGTGCGTTAGGTTCCCGCGCACCCTTCCGAGGCCAAGGGGGAGCATGAGCTCACCCGAGCGGGGTGGATTCGAGCTCGCCGGCGCGGAAGGAGAAGAATGGGGCTCGTCGGATTTTTATGGGATTTGTAGCGCTCCGAGGGCGAAGGGAGGCCAGGAAATGGTGGGGAGATGCGCAAGGAGCTGGCGAAGCGGTTTCACGCAAATGAGGGCGTGGCAACGCGGAGAGGCAGCGCACGGGGGGATGAACCGGACGGCGGCCATGGCGGAAGGTGGTCTTCACCATCGACGGTCGTGCGAGCACGCTTCGAGGCGAAGCTTGGGAGGTGATGCGCGACGCGTGGAGCTGCACAGCGGAGGAAGGACGGGGCGGCGCCTAACCGGCATGGGCGCCGGCGGCGAACGCCGCTGGCGGGTGGCCCCGGCCACCGTGCCAACTCTGTTCAAAGGGATTCCCACTTATTTACGGTTTTGCCACTGCTATTCTCTTCTCTGTAATTTGCTCATAGAATTCGATCCTTATGACATTTTTGCAAACCAAATTTTCTGTGGGTCCTCTGGATTATGTGGAACAACTTTCCTTATAGGCAAAAGTTCAGATTCGAAATTTAAAAATTTATAAAAATTATTGAACAGATGCTGTTTTTAAACATTGATTGAATTTTTCTAGGGAATTGTGCCACCCTAAAAATTTGGGAAAAATGTCCTAAAATCATGTTTGGATCTCCTCTACCTGGATATGCGAAAATATTGGCATACTTGTGTTGAGGAGCCTTGAGTTTTAAATAGTTGGGGTTAAACTATATTTGAATTTTAATTTTTTTCAAATATGCTAATTCATTATTTCATGTATTCACTCCCTTAATTAGTGCTCAATTCCTGCACTTAAGGTTTTGACATTGGTTACCTGCTATTATGTGACATGGGATGTCACAGCTACGAATCACAACAATCGGCCCCCGGAAGAGCGATCGGCTATGATCACGGATATGATGAACGAAGATACGTAGCGCCAAAGAGAACCTCCGTTCACGATCGGCTGGGGCCAATCAACGATGAGAAAGAGTTTGATCACCGGTACCATGAGAATTCGAGAGACGATCAAACCGAGAACGAAGAACGGTGGTGCCCCGGTGGTTTGCTCAGCAAAACCCGGAAGAGGAGGCTACAAAGATTGCGTTGTCGAGAAATCAAGGGTGGACGGCATTACGGAGATGACCAGGATGATGAGCCCAAGCCCAAGAAGCAATGGAGGCCGAAAGTGCAATCTCGGGTGGTCGGGCTGAAGCCGCGGTGAATATGATGTCACTAATGCCCGGGATTGTCGGATCGACCGATGAAAATTCGGCTGAAGAAGAACCGGTTGGGGATACTTCGGAGACTTCGTGGACGCCGGAATCGGCGATATTTGATAAGCCGATCAACTACGATCATTTGCATCTCAAGGCATTGTACATTAGCGGCTACGTCAATGGGTCGCCGATGAGGAAAATGTTGGTCGACGGAGGAGCAGCGGTCAATGTCATGCCGATTACTACATACCGCAAGCTCGGGAAGACGCCGGAAGAAATGATGAGGGCTAATCCGACGCTCAAGGATTACAGCGGGAGAAGCCAAGATGTGCGTGGGGCCGCAATAATGGAGATCATCTGTGGGAAGCAAAACCATACCCACCACTTTTTTCATCATCGACGGGAAAGGTGCATACACAACTTTGTTGGGGAGAGGCTGGATTCATGCCAATTGTTGCATCCCATCAACCATGCACCGGTGTTTGATTCAATGGGTTGGCAACAAGGTCGAAATCGTGCGGGCCGATAAGTACGTAACCATTGCAACCGCCGATTTCGAGTTTGCCGGTGCTGGAGAGCTTGCCTTGTTTATCGGGCACATATTGGGATGCGGAGGCCATAAACATCACGGACGACGGAGTTATTGTGACCGGGGGTCAGGTACCCCCGAGCTGCTCCGATGGGCCCCACGGGAGAATTGACGGATAATCGGCCGATCGATACGCGCACGGAGGATATGATGAGTCGGCCGATTAACGAACCAGAAGACGGGAAGTTAGGTCACGGTTTTGTGTCGGCCGACGAGTTAGAAGAGGTAGATATAGGGGATGGAGACAAGCCTCGGCCGACATATATTAGCAAGAAATTATGTAAAGAAGTAAGAGATGAATTAGTGGCCTTATTGGAAGAATTTAAAGATTGTTTTGCTTGGGATTATAGCGAGATGCCTGGACTCGGCCGATCGATTGTTGAACATCGGTTGCCCACCAAACCCGGATATCGGCCATATAAGCGGGGGCTCGGAAAATTGACCCTAGGTATTATGAAGCCGTCAAAGAAGAGATTATCGAGATTATATGAAGCCGGCTTCATTAGGCCATGCCGATATGCGGAGTGGGTTTCCGGTATTGTGCCGGTGGAGAAGAAAAATGGAAAGATGCGGGTCCGCATCGACTTCGAGAAATTTGAATAAGGCGACTCCGAAAGATGAGTACCCAATGCCAAACGCCGATTTGTTAGTTGATGCAGCCGCCGGCAATAAAATTTTGAGCTTTATGGATGGAAATGCTGGGTACAATCAGATTTTTATGGCCGAAGAAGATATACCGAAGACGAGCGTTCGGATGCCCTGGAGCGTTGGGACTATATGAGTGGGTTGTCATGACCTTCGGACTAAAAAATGCTGGTGCTACATATCGAGAGAGCCATGAATTTTATATATCACGATTTGATTGGCCGATTGGTGGAAATTTATATTGATGATGTCATGGTGAAATCAAAATCGGTTGGGAGTCATGTGGCTGATCTCGAGAGAAGTGTTGAAGAGGACAAGACAATATGGATGAAGATGAACCCGCTCAAGTGTGCGTTTGGTGTTTCAGTTGGACAATTTCTGGGGTTTATTGTGCATGAAAAGGGAATTGAAGTCGGCCCTAAGAGTATTGATTCTATCAAAAAGCTGGAACCGCCGACGAATAAGACAAAGCTCCGAGTCCACTGATCGGCAAGATTAATTTTATTAGGCGATTTATCTCAAACTTGTCTAGTCGACTTGATGTATTCACGCCGTTATTAAAACTCAAGGCCAATCAAGAATTTCGGTGGGAGCCGATCCATCAAAGGGCTTTAGAAGATATCAAGAAATATTTGGTGTCCCCACCGGTGATGGTTCCGCCAAAATCGGGCACACCCTTTAAGTTGTATTTATCGGCCGATGATAGGTGCATCGGCTCAGCATTGACTCAAGAACGAGGAGGGAAAAGAGCGGGTCATATTTTATCTCAGCCGCAAATTAATTGATGCAGAAACACGGTATCCAGAGGTGGAAAGGTTATGTCTCTGTACGTATTTTTCATGCACAAAACTAAGGCATTATACGTTAGCCGAGGAGTGCACTTGTGGTTTGCCGGGCCGATGTCGTAAAATATATGCTATCGGCCCCGGTCCCTAAAGGTCGGTTGGGCAAATGGATGTTGGCAATTGCGGAGTTTGATCTAGGCTATGAATCTGCCAAAGCAGTAAAAGCGCAAGTATTGGCCGATTTAATAGTGCAACACGGTGAACACTCGGCCAAATACGTGGAACCGAGTGCCATGGACGGTGTTCTTTGACGGTTCAATTTGCAAGGAAGGAAGTGGAATCGGCTTAGTTGTTGTGTCGCCTCGGGGGCAATACGTGGATACTCTATTACAGTAGAGGCGCACACCAACAACCAAGTCGAATATGAGGCGGTATTGAAAGGATCTGGAACTACTCATCGATGCCGGGGCTGATTTTGTGGAAATTTTCGGCGATTCCTTGTTGGTCGTGAGTCGGTCGGCCGATGAGTATGAGTGTAAAGATGAAATATTGTTGCAATATCATAAAAAGTGCCAGAAGTTGATGAAAAGATTCAAGTGTGTTAAAATCAGCCATATACCAAGAGAGCGAGAACTTCGAAGCAAATAACTTGGCTCAACTAGCATCCGGATATCGGCTCGCCGGAAATAGCTTGGAAATAGCCGATATTGAAAAGGCCGATTGGCGCACGGAAATTCGAAATTTTTTGAGCAATCCATCCCAACCTACGAGATAAGAAGATAAGATATAAAGCCTTGAAGTATGTGCTGTTGGATGATCAATTATTTTTCAAGACAATTGATGGGGTGCTTCTCAAATGTATTGATGACACCGAAGCCAAAGTGGTAATGAGCGAAGTACATGATGGGATTTGCGGAACGCATCAATCGGCCCATAAAATGAAGTGGCTGCTAAGGCGAGCTGGTTATTACTGGCCGACAATGTTGGCCGATTGTTTCAAATATTATAAAAGTTGCCAAGATTGCCAAAAATTTGGGCCTATACGAGGGCGCCTGCATCGGCCATGAATCCGGTGATCAAACCTTGGCCGTTCGGAGGCTGGGCCATGGATATGATCGGCCGGATAAATCCAGCATCAAGCAAAGGACATCAATACATATTGGTAGCTACAGATTATTTCACAAAGTGGGTTGAAGCGGCACCCTATCGCAAAGTTTCTACGGCTGACGTGATAACGTTTGTTAAGGAGCATATCATTTATAGATTTGGGATTCCGGAAACAATCACGACGGATCAAGGATCGGTATTCACGTCGGACGAATTTCAATCTTTTGCTTGAAGAGATGGGGATTAAGTTGATTAATTCATCGCCGTATTATGCCCAAGCCAATGGCCAAGCTGAAGCGGCAAATAAGAGTCCGATCAAGTTGATCAAGCGGAAAATACAAGAGTATCCTCGTAAGTGGCACATGAAATTGATGGACGCTTTGTGGGCTTATCGTATGTCACGGCATGGGGCCATGCAAGTCGCGCCGTATCAGCTTGTATATGGGCACGAAGCCGTACTTGCCATGGGAGACAGCTATCGGCTCCGGGAGGATTGAATTGCAACAAAAGCTTTCGGCCGATCGGTACTACGGATTGATGATGGATGAATTAGAAGATGTAGTACAAAATCGGCTGGATGCATTGGAAAAAATAGAGCGAGAATAAGGCGAGGGTCGCCCGCCATTATGATAAGAAGGTTGTGCAGAAACGAGTTTAAAGAGGGCGATTTGGTCCGGAAGCTTAGGATGCCGATCGGCGTGAAGGACAATCGGTTTGGTAAATGGTCGCCTAATTGGGAAGGACCTTATTTGATTAGCCGATCGGCACCGGGTAATGCATATATTTTGAAAGAGTTAGCGAGGAGAAGAATTCGGCCGAGCACTTAATGGGAAGTATTTGAAGCGAGTATTATCCTAGTATTTGGATTAACTCGTAGTGTTCGGCCTAAAAGAGACTACGGCCGATGTCGATGCACATCGCCTTGAGACGGCCGATGCGAGAGTATCGCCCTTAGCCAATATGACAGTAAAATGCGAAAGTCACGGACAAATCAGCCGATGTGTTAAACGTCGTCTTCGGATGGCCGATATTATGGTATATCGCCCTTAGTGCAAAAAAATATTCACAACAAATTTTGTTCAAAATCCTATTACACCTAAGCATAATCGACGGCTTCGGCACGGGACAAGAAGTCTTGGACGGCAGATAGTGCACGGGCCAGCATGGAGTCGAGTTTGGCCATGACCAACGAGGTCATCCTCGATGGGGCCGACATCAGCGTGCGCCGCGGCAACCATCTTCTCGGCCGCTTGAATTGCTTCGTCCGTCGTCTTACGTTGAGCCGCCACGTCAACCGACAAGCTGTGCAATGGTGGCTTCCAAGGCCACCGCCTCCTTCTCCTTGAGAGCCGGCGATGCTCTCAAATCGGCAATCTCTTGGTTGATTACCTGCAGTTCATCCTGCCGATTTGAGAGTTGCTCTTGCATCTCCTGGGTCTTGCGGGCCTCCTCCTCGGAACGCTTGATGGAGTTCTCGGCAAGTAACGCAGCTTGCTTGCTGCTCCGCGTGGCGAGCCGGACGCTGCTGGGCACGGATGAAGTCCATTTGCCGGTACTCCATGTATGCCACACGGTGCGAGCATCGCGCACATCCTCCGGGAGCTCGGTCCGGACCTCCAAGTACCGGGCCCGTATGGGGTGAGCGTCGGCCACCAAGCGATCAACCGAAGAAGCCTCAAGTCTGCGCGCGATTTCGGCCATGGTGGTAAGACCGGAGGTAGATACCAAAATCGGCGCGGGACGAGGGAAGGCTGAGCGCACGAAATACCAAGAGAAATAAGATGAAGCTAATGATCGGCGGCGAATCAAGAGAATAGAAGGGATAGTAAAAACCAACCTGCGAAGCGTCGATGCGAAGCGGCCGGACGTCTATCGGCTGTGCCATTGAACCCACGAGGTTCGTGTGTTCCAATCAGCTCTCGGCCGGCCGATCCACCTTCACTCAGCGACATCCTCGGAGGCGGCATCGGGCGATACTCGCCAGCGGGCTCATCGGCAGCAGTGCCTACGGGAGAAGCCGCGGGCGGCTCCTGGCCGGCCGATTCTTCGTCAGCAGCGGTGCCTTTGGGAGGAGCCGTGGGCGACACATGGCCGCTTGTTCGGCCGGCGGCGACTCGGGAGACGTAGGCCGATCCGAGCGAGTTGGGCTCTCCGTAGGGTTTGGATCGGCCTGGCTTGGTACGACCTCGGGCGCCGGAGCTGTTTGAATCGGCCTTTCGGGCGTCGGCGTCCTGGCCCGTGGAGGAGTCGACGGGCGGATCGGCCTATCGAGCGTTGGCGTCCGGGCCCGAGGAGGAAGAACCGCCGATTCCTGCTAAGAACTCATAGTTAGACGGCATGTAAAGTGAAAAGGAATCGGCGATCATGCAATAATAACCTGACGCGGCGGAGATGGTTCACTGAAGTAGTCCGGGTCGGACGGGCGCACGAGGCTGCTTTAGCGGCGCGCGGTATCGCTTCGGGGCTTGAGTCGACCCTGCAGGTGGCACATTAGCCTTCCTCTTTCCGAGGCGGCTGTTTTAGTTTTGGCCTTGCGGGCAGGCTGGTGCCCTCGACTCATCGCCGCAAATGCTTGAGCAGGAGTGCGGTCGGTGAAGCCGATATTCGGAACAATTGGGCTCGGCATTAAGTATGCAATCGGCCGGCCAGCGATGCTGCGGGTCGGCGGCTCCTCCGAGTCCGGCTGAAAGAGAATAAACAAGGGTAAGCATTTGGAGTGGCCGATTTCATTTACAAAATCGGCCTTACAAAATAAAATCAGCTACACATACCTCGGCGAAAGCTTCTCTCGGGACTAAGCCGGAGAAGAAGGAAGCGGTGTTCCGGCTGCGGAGGTGCCGGTTCCACTCGCCCCACCAACGGTCAAAAAGGCGGGTACTCCGGGGCGCCGGGGAAAATCCAGCCAAGTCGCCGGTGACGACATCGGCGGTGCGGCCGACGAGCCAATTCCACCGAATGGCGTTGTCGACGGTAGCCCGCGCCTTTATCGCCCCACATAGAAGAGGCTGGGGAGCAGGCGGCGAAGCCGAGTTGGCGGGCCGCCACCGACGGGTGGTAGAACTCATAGGAGCAGAAAGCCTTGCTCCCGGCAATGAGTCCCGTCGGCAGCGAGACGAGGGCGGAGACGGGTGGTGAAGATCTTGACCGCCTCCCCGTCGGCCGTTGGGAAGGTGGGGTCGATCGGAAAAGGAGTGTCATACCCCTTCTCGAAGAAATCGATGTACGGATACCAATCCGTACTTTCGTTGTTGAGGCCCTTGTAGAGGGCGGCGAACCAATACGCCGAGGTTGTCATCGACATGGCCGCCCCTGGTGCCATGGATAATGCTTCCCGAAAGAAATGCACCGGCTGGATGCGGGCGTGGCCGATTCGGCGTGGTTGCCGGGGAAGGTGAGCACACCGAGGTCCGGATCGATGGCCTTGGTGGTGTGAAGGGACAACCACATTTGGATAAACCACCAAGGGCCACCCGGGTTCTTGGCTGATCGGCCGGAGCGCAACTCCACCGAAACCTGGTGAAGAAGGAGGTACGCCGATCCCGGAAGATACTTGCCCATGGGAAGGGCATAGGCTGTCGGCCGACCTATCGGCTATCGGCGAGAAAATTGTTTGTGGGGCTCACGCTGACCCCACAAAAGAAGAAGTGGTCAAGCCACATGTTGAGGAAGGCAACGTGCTCGCGGCGATCGACCGTGCCGTGCCCCTTGTTGTAGGTCCGGATGTAGACCTTCCAACCCCTGGTGTCCTTAGGGTTGATCCGGTGGGAGGACTTAATGCGGATGGCATGCGGAGTGGCCTCCGCCGTGATATTCAAATCGGCCAACATGACCGGTGTCCGGGAGGGTCATGGTAGCCGGGCCATGGCCGAACATAAAACGAGTTCGGGGCATCGACCGAGAGATAGGAAGCGGCCGCCGGCAACGGTTCATTCTTGTGGTGATCGGCCGAGAAAGCTTGATGGCATGGGCGATGCCGATGTTGGCCCAACCTTGCGGATGGACGGCCGACACCCGGTTATACCAATCGCGCCATCCCGCAACGGGAGTCGGCCATGACCGAAAGCTGTTGGCCCACTCGGCCGATAGTGGGGACTCGTTGCCGAAACGGAACACGGTTCGTTTCGGCACGGATGAGATCTGTGGGGTCGGGATCGCCCATAGGACCCAAGAAGAAATGAGTCGGGATGTTGGACGGGATAGCGACTTGGTTCCGGATCTCCTAAAAACAAGAAATAGGGCTAAAATGAGAAGCGGAACGGGAAGAAGATAAATTGTGAAAATGAACAAGAACAAGAACGCGAAGAAAATTGCAAAGGTAGAAAAGAGGGATGCTCGAATGTACATTACCTCCGGAACGGCGTTGGTGGTGGCGACAGACGCGGCCGGCGGCGGCGGCACGCAGCGGCAGCAACGACGGGATTCATGGTCGCCGGAGAAGAAAAAACGGCGGCGGCGCGATGAGAAGTTGAAAAGACTCGAGAAGGAAAAGGTCGCTGGAACAGGGGAAGATGAAGGCCAAGGAGAGGAAACGGATGGGAAATGACCAGGGGTGGCCCTGGGTTTTATGGAGAAATGACGGGCGATAAAACCGGCGCGATAAAAGAGAATAAATCGGTCCGACGCATGCGTTGCATACCCCGGACCAGGGGGACATGTGTTGACGCCGGTTTTTGACTAAGGGACCCATTGTCGGCGACTATAGGTCAAAAGAAGGCCGGTGGGCGGAAGGCCGACGGCCGCCTGGGCGAGTAAAAGGCGCGTCCCTCCCGGGAATCGTGCGCGGACGCCAACGAGAAGAGCGTAATATTAATGGGCCTGGCCCACGTTGTAAAATTAGAAATAATAGTTTAATTTTGGAAAAAGATCCTAGTCGGTTAGGAAATCGGCCCGAAGAGGGTCCGAGTAGGATTCTTTGTGCCGAGTATAAATACATACTCGGATGTAACATGTAAACTCGATTCACATCCAATACAACTTTCGGCGCATCGCCAAACCCTAATTTTCTGTCAAGTCTTTATTGTTTTCGCGCGGGGATCTTCGGGGCTCCGGTCGACGACACGTTGGCTTGACAAGGTAATTATGTTGTCTAGTTCTCGGCGCATTGTTCGTAATTAGATGGCTTAATTGCTAGTTATCCGGCGACCAAATCTGTCCCTAATCGTCGTAGTGAGTATCGGCGGGATGAGTCAAGTCGACCTGGTCGGGCTCGTGGTGGAGGTAGTTTGACTTGTCCTGCCTCCCGTTCCGGTCTTTGCTCACAACGCCGATTGGCTCGGATTTGGTCGTTCGAGTCACGATAGCCGCTATGAGAATTCTTTTACATCTTGGCCGATTCGACTGTGCGATTCGGTTGACGTGTCCTGTGTTTGCCTTTGCGATAGTTGACTTGTCCTAGGCGCATGCAGCCGATTGGCTAGGGTGTAGATTTACTTTCATAGTTAAGGCGTTTATGATTGTGCTTGTCCTGAATCGGCCGGGCGTGCGCGGCCGTTAGACCTGGTCCGATCGCGTGCCATCGGTTGACTTGTCCTGTTGGAGCGACTGGTCGATTTGGGATCTGTGTGGTTGTATTTGTCTTACTTGTTCTTTCGGAGTGTTTAGCCGATTGCTTATCACGTTCATTAGCTGTTTTATGTTTAATTAGTGCCAAATCTGTTAAAGCTGCTTTTGAATCCGAGTTATTAGTATGATTTTATTGATCATCATTATACATTTAGATAGATCTAAATAATTCACTGCTATAATCAATGGCAGAATCGGCCGAATACCCGATCGGCCGATTCACGGATCTGATTGATGATTAAACCATCTTCTTGCTATCAAATTAGTTACATCCCATTAACAATTGCCTTGTTTACATTTTATTCGATAATACATCCTTGCAAAGTCTTAATGATTTGATCGTTTACCGACGAAATCGGTTGTTAGCCACCGATCGCATGTTATAGCGTCGGCCGATTTCGTATCGTTTGTATCACGGTTCGTTTGCACTGGCATTTAATACATAAATGGATGGGCCGTGCTGTTCCACTGTCTATGGCCGATTTTGTCTATCTTACGCCATAATCGGCCACGGCTGCACATCGGTCTATCCGGGCCGATGACCTGGAATTTTACACCTTTTATTGTCTTTGTTGGTTTGCAGGAAAACCATCGGCACGCACCAGCGCACACGAGAATTGGCGAGCTGAGCCGGTCCGTTGGGAGCATAGGGCCCTGCGTCGGCCGGGGTTTCGGTGGACTCTCCGGACAACGGTGTGTTGGCGACTTTTGACGTCAACACGGTGGAGCAGTGTTGCGGACCAATTGCTCCAACAATCCTCGCTGCTCCGCGCGAGAATCCAGATACTACGGCGATGGCATCGTGCCAAGGTCGGGGGTGGTGGTGGTGTTTACGCCCGCGTTGAGAACTCTCGGGCTCATCGCGTCTCCTTGTTCCAACCATGCTGTCCAAGAAAAATTTACGTTAGACATCTTCATTCCAACATAATAATGGAAGAAACAGGAATACGTAGATGAGAATTCCCAAATGAATCTTATGCAACAATCCATCTTTATTAAAGCAACCACCAAATCCATCAACACATGCTTATACATCCACGTTACAATGGTTCCTAAGATACACTCATGCGTGGTTACATCACCCTCGTTATTTAACTAGCGCCTAATTTACACACTAGTTTTCTCACTTGCTACTAGCTAGCATTCTACTATTCTTCGCGATGCCTGGATGTCACCTCCTGGCTTATGGAACTGCCTGTCTCGGATTCTGCATCCTCTAGTCGTGGAATCTCCGTGAAGTCTATGACCGAATCCACGTCCATTATCTCTTCGGGATCCTCCTCTTCTTCTTCAGATTCAGACTCCATAGGATCTTCCTGCACTACTAGTTCATCTTACGGAGGTTGCTGCCCTATTGCTTCATTCATTATCGCATTGTGTGCTTGCAATAGATCTTGTTCTAACCGAGCGATCGAGTGCATGTGCGTTTGCTAGTTGCTGATCCTTAAATTGAATCTGCTGCTCCTTGTTTAGCAACTGCGCCTCTCTAAGTGCTAACAACTCCTCCTTTTCCTGCAGCTGTCTCTCCGGCCTGACTACACGAACATCCTCCCTTGGTCCTCTTACTTCACTCACCCCAGTACTCGTGCTTGTCCATCTCTGTGGAGAAGTAAGAGTATCGGATACATGCATAAACTAATCCTAATACTTCAGCAAATCTTTTTATTCTAGCAACTGCATATATATATTACTACCACTCCCTTTCCATTAGTTATTGTTGGTACAACTCAACCCCACTTTTCCATACACTCCCAACTGACCAGCATCTGCTATTACCCTATCTACATCTGACCTACGTCGGCAAAATGTGGCTATCCCCTACATCGGCGAAAACACACACCGCTAAGTCGACGGCGCGTGGCTGCCGGCGTCCGACTCGACGTCCTCGGCTGGTGAAGCGGGTGGTGGCTCGTAGTCCATCCCGAGAGACCTCCTCGGCGTCATCTAGTGGACCCCGCTGCTGCTACTGCTGCTGCAACTGCTGAACTGCTCAACCGGTGCGTCGTGGTCGTGGAGCGATGCGTGGTGTGCTCAGGCCGATCCGTTGTACGGTCCCTCCAGCTGACCCAGCTCAAGCTCTCTCTCGATCGGGTTCTCCACCACGTGGTTCCCTGCGCCGTCATCGCTGCCAACTCGGTCGCATGCACCTCGTCGGTCTCGATAGCGGCGTCTCGCTCCTCGGTGACCGTGGTCAGCTGTGTGTCCAACGCGATGACCGCCCCACGATACTCGTCATGGTCCTGGGTCACCTCCACCAGCTGCTCCTCCAGCTCGGCGATCCTGGCGTGGGACCTCTCGAACCTCTCGACAGTCCACTCGACGACGGTGCTTCCAAGCACCTAGCTGTCGGTCCTGGCTCTGCGTCCTCAACTCCGAGGCTGTGGATCCGCTGCTCCAGCTCAGCAATGTGTGCAGCCCGGGTGTCCTCCTCCTCCTGGGCCCGCTTCCTACCGCGAGTCACAGGCATCTGCAGGGAACATGTTTAAACGAGTTAAACACTTCTTCCCATAGAAGAAAACGAACGAAACAACCTATACGAGTACTACGAAACTAGCTAAGTGGATACCCTAATATTTATTTAGTGCATAATATGACATGATACATGCTCGTGAAGTAACTATACGTACCATAGTAGAGAAAACTACGACGAATAGTTAGCACTTCCCAAAACCCAAACGTCGAACAGTTAGTAAAAATCTAACTATTCTACATCCTTATAGGCTCCGTACCCTCTCGTTATCTATCGTATGAACGTGCTAAGTTTTGAAAATAGACTTGTAATGATGTGCTGTTGCCTCTGAACCGCTCCGATATCAGCTGTGACATCCCCTCCGGGACACCCGGGAATCGAAACAGAGGGACACTCGACGAAGCGAGTTACAACAGAAACATCATCTCATACAAGCCAGAATATATACGTCATGGTATAATACAACCAGGTTTTCAAAATACAAACATTCGTGCAGCGGAAATATGACATTATAGAAGTTTAACATCCTACGAGTATTCAGCGGAAGCTTGTTCTATTATACAACTCAAAAGACTTCAATGAAACAACGTGATGCACCGAGCCCTTCGTACATCACGGTCCTCTCTCTTCAAGGCGTGGGGATACGTTCCCACCTGAAGGGAACCTCCCTCCGGACATTGCTCCTCCTTGGGGAAGCTGCCATACAAGTCGTGGTAGCACGACTCATTCCCTGAAAGGTAACGAACAAACCACTGAGTATTCTAATACTCGGCAAGACTGACCCGTCAACATGGCACGCTAAGGCCGACGCCTAGTATGCAAAGGCTTTACGGCTGTGGGGTTGTTGACGTCAAAAGTCGCCAACACACCGTTGTCCGGAGAGTTCACCGCAACCCCGGCCGACGCAGGGCCCCGTGCTCCCAACGGACCGGCTCAGCTCGCTGATTCTCGTGTGCGCTGGTGCGTGCCGGATGGTTTTCCTGCAAACCAACAAAGACAATAAAGAATGTAAAATTCCGGGTCATCGGCCCGGATAGGCCGATGTGCAGCCGTGGCCGATTCCGGCGTAAGATAGACAAAATCGGCCATCGACAGGAGCAGCACGGCCCATCCATTTATGTATTAAATGCCAGGCAAGCGAACCGTGATACAAACGATACGAAATCGGCCGACGCTATAACATGCGATCGGTGGCTAGCAGCCGATTTCGTTGGTGAGCAATCAAATCATTAACACCTTGCAGGGATGCATTATCGAATAAAATATAAACAAGGTGATTATTAATGGGATGTAATTAATTTGATAGCAAAAGGATAGTTCAATCATCAATCAGAGTAGTGAATCGGCCGATCGGGCATCCAGCCGATTCTGCCATCGATTATAACAGTGAGTTATTAGATCTATCTAGATGGATAATGATAATCAATGAAATCATACTAATAACTCAGGTTCAAAGGCAGCTTTAACAGATTTGGCACTAATTGAGCATAAAACAGCTAATGAACGTGATAAACAATCGGCTAAACACTCCGAAAGAACGAGTAAGACAAATACAACCACACGGATCCCGAATCGATGTTGGTATTTCTTACGTCACGAATAAATCCGCAAGCGCACGGAATACCGTTGTAGCACTTCACCGGGAGTATTCCAAGGTATCGTATTTATATCCGCGAGGAACGAGTATTTCTGCAACAAGGTTAGTTTACCCAAGGACAACCAAGACAACGTAGCAAAATAGGGTCGAGAGGGTGACTCTTATCTATTTATCCTTTAAAGGTAGACGAACGCAAGCTAGACTTGTTTACTTCGGGCACCGTCTTAGGCTTGGTCTGCCAAGCCACTCCGATCTCGAAAGCTCTACTATGTACCCGAACGTGGAGGGTTCCTTTGGATGACAGGGCTGTCACTTCCTGCCACCTACCTCTACAAACCGTGGGGCACACAGCAAACAAAGGCGATCTCCGGCCCTAGACACCACGTCTATGCTATTGACCACTACTCTAGCCTCGGCCTAGAGCTGAGTTCGGAAAGCTAGAGTACTTCTTGCGAAGCGATGATCCCGTAAACAAGTATAACAAGAATTACGTCTAACACAAAGATATGTCACGATAGATAAGTAGATCACCACGTATAAATCACCAAAAAGAGTGTTTACACGCCAAGGTAAAAAGAAAAGGAAATACTACTCCACTTTACAAAAGGGAGGAACACTCCTTCCTCTTCCTTGCCCTCTCTCCTATTCTACTAAAATACAAGAGGCCCTTGGCCTAAGGATGAGAGTTTTGTCTTGTATCTTGATGTTGGTGGTGTGTTGAGAGAGGGGGTGTAGCCCTTTATTTATAGCCTCGGAAGGTCGGCAACTTGGAGGCGGTTCCGGACGTCGGTGGCATTAATTGCAGGTGGAACCGACCTCCGGACGTCGGTGACAAACCGCCGAGAAAGATGGGCCGGGGGGCCCACTGTCGGTTCGGCCGAACCCACTAGGGTGGTTCGGCCGAGCCGGCCTGGACTTCCCGGGCTTGATTCTTCTCCGGTGCCTTCCCCTGGCTGTGTACTTGGCCCAATCCACTTGCTTGGTTTGATGTTGAGGCTCTGTTTTGTGGTTTTGGGCTTTTGGACTATATTCTTTAGTCCAGGGAAAATCCGTCGATTGCAAAGTCCATGTTTCGTGCATGTTTTCCCTGTTTTCATATGGATTGCACCTGCATTCATAATTTCACCAAGACTAGTGGAATTTGTTAGAAATAATCCCTATGTCTATTCTTGGTGATGGTGTTTGATTCAAAAAGATGCAACATGTTGACGGTAAAATTGGACCATAAGAACCGTCAACAAGACCCCCACACTTAGCTCTTTGCTCGTCCTCGAGTAAAGGTGGGAGCGTAAGTTGAGAGATCTCTCCCCTTAGAGACCTGCACACATGTTATTACAAGCCACACCGTTTTACTTGTGAACATGACGGTGGCTAACATGCATTCTTGGATGATTGATAAGTGGAACAGCTCATGACTCAAGTCACTATACTTTTGCTCACTAAGCACCTTGGGTTTTTGAAAGTTTTGAAAATAAACAACATGACTCCCTGCAAGGCATTGCTTCCACCCACTTAGACACGTAGTCTACCGCCACCAAGATGTATTCGCAGTCATGTGACTTGGTGAACGGTCCCATGAAGTCAATGCCCCATACGTCAAAGAGCTCGACTTGTAAATTGTAGTTGAGGGGCATTGCATCTCTTGCCGTGATGCCTCCAACTTTTTGACATTACGGGCATCGCACGACAAATTCCTTTGTGTCTTCGTACATGGCTGGCCAAAAGAAGCCACTTTGCCATATCTTGGCACAGTGTACGAAACACGCCGTAGTGTCCCCCGTATGGCGATGCATGGCACTTCTCAATGATTCGTGTGCTCTCGGGTATGGGCACACATCGCCTTAGCAATCCATCGGCGCGAGACACGGTAAAGGAAGGGCTCTTCCCATAAGTGACGGCGACTCTCATAGATGAGTCGTTTCTTGCTCTTTCCGGGTGGTACGTACCCCGTTGCCATGAAGTTCACAATGTCGGCGTACCATGGATGTGAGTCCCTCACTAGGAGCAGCATGTCATCGCGTAGGAAATCATTGATGGGTAATTCCTGCAGGTTAGTGAATTGTATACGCGACAAATGATACGCACGGAATTTTCTACTCCTTTCTTATCACGGATTTCTACATCAAACTCTTGGAGTAGAAGAACCCATCGTATCAAACGAGGTTTAGCATCCTTCTTATTGAGCAAAAACTTTAAAGCAGCATGATCGGTGTAAACAATGACTTTTGCTCCGGTCAAGTAGGATCTAAACTTATCAAAAGCAAAAACAACGAGCAAGGAGCTCTTTTTCGGTGGTAGTGTAATTTAAGCGAGCTCCGGTCAAGGTTTTGCTTGCATAGGAGATTGCATGATGCTTTTTATCTCTAGTTTGGCCAAGAACAGCCCCCACGACAAAATCACTAGCATCACACATTATCTCAAAAGGCAGCGTCCAATCGAGGGGTTGGATAATTGGCGCCGAGATGAGTGCATTCTTAAGGGTAGTGAAAGCGAGTCATGCATTCATCGATAAACTCAAAGGGTGCATCCTTCGCAAGCAGATTTGTAAGGGGTCTAGCAATTTGAGAGAAATCTTTGATAAACCGACGATAGAACCCCGCATGTCCCCGAAAGGCTGCGAATGCCCCTAACATTCACGGGAGGTGGAAGCTTTTCTATAACTTCTAATTTAGCTTTGTCCACCTCTATCCCCCTTTCGAGAAATCAAATGCCCCAGAACTATGCCTTCTCTAACCACGAAATGGCATTTCTCCCAATTGAGCACTAAATCATTTTCTTGACAACGTTGCAAGACTTTGTCTAAATTTTCTAAACAATGATCGAAGGTTTTTCCATAAACGAGAGAAATCATCCATGAATACTTCCATAATCTCTTCGATCATGTCGGAAAAGATAGACATCATGCAACGTTGAAAAGAAGCGAGTGCATTGCAAAGCCCAAAAGACATTCGTCGATAGGCGTAAGTTCCATAGGGGCATGTGAAAGTGGTTTTACTTTGATCGTCGGGATGGATGGGGATTTGATGATATCCTGAATACCCATCAAGGAAACAAAAGAAAGAATTATTTGCCGGCCGTTCCAACATCTCATCGATGAAGGGCGGCGGAAAATGATCCTTCTTTGTAGCCTTGTTAAGTTTTCGGTAATCTATGCACATCCTCCATCCCGTGACGGTGCGTTGAGGGATCAACTCATTTTTGTCATTATGGACGACCGTCATTCCTCCTTTCTTGGGTACAACCTGCACTTGGACTCACCCACTCGTTGTGTGGAACAGGGATAGATAATGCCGGCATGTAAAAGTTTTAAGACCTCCTTTTTAACGACCTCCCGCATCGCATTGTTCAACCTCCTTTGAGGTTCCCTAGATGGTGTACTATCGGGGTCTATGGGAATGCGATGGGTGCAAAGAGCGGGGCTGATTCCCTTGAGGTCTCCAAGCGAGTACCCAAAAACGGAGTGATGTTTTTCTAGCACGGCTAAGAGTTTTGCGGTTTCCTCCTCCGAAAGCTTGTCACTTATGATGACGGGGGTTTCGGGATTTCCGTGAAGAAAAACGTAGCGCAAGCACTGGTGGAAGAGTTTTGAGCTCTACGGGAGGTGGCGTAGGTGTAAAAGTTTCGGGCAGCTCAAAAGTTTCCGCCGAATCATCCTCTTCTAAAATGAAATCAAGAGCATCTTCATCCAAGGATGATTCGGGGTTTTCATGAGGAAAAATTGCCATAACCTCCTCCATGCATTCTTCTTCCACAAGCGGCTCCTCGGCAAAAGAGTTTTGTGCATGAATGATAGGAAGAGAAAAAGTTTTCTTGCCGAGGGTGAAGTCTAAGGTTCTGAAGGTGATATCCCTAAGAAAAGCTTTTCTATGGGATGACCAGACCAAAACATCGAAATCCGGGATTCGAAACGTGAAAGTCCAAGGAAACCTGCTGCTTCATTACGCTTAATGCAAACATCTCTAATGATCCCCAAACTCTCAAAAAATTGCCCCGGTGGGGCTTTAAGGAGTTTGTCGGGAAGGTGCCCATGTCTCGTTTCCAAATAAAGTTGAAGCAAAAGATTCGGACATGATGTTGGCACCTACTAGAGGATTATAGAGAACATCTACCATTACTCCCCGAATTGAGCCACGAATGGTTGATCTAGGATGATCAAGTCGAAGAACTTCAGAAGAAAGTTCGTTTTCCATCAACCATTCATCGCTCATAATTGCTGTCAACTTCCGAACAGTTTTTAAGAGAAGAGATTTTTCAATAGGTTCGGGGGTTGGTGCGAGGAGTGCTTGGTTTCTTTTGATAGGAGTAGTTCAAGGTGTTTCCAAAATCTTCAAAAATTTCTTCCTTGAACTCAAATGGGAAATCAAGAGGTTCATCTTCCTCTATCATTGTTCTTGTGTTAGATGAGGACTCGAGTGCTAGGTGCTCCATCATGGGCACCAAGTGTTGTGTCTCTTGCACAACGAGTTCCTCATCTTCGACTCCGGCTCTACGAGTAAGTCGGCGGAAAAAGGTGTGTTTTCCACAATTCGATCCAAAAGTTCGTGTGCTTCCGCTATGGTCTTATGAGAAAAAGATCCACCGCGGCCGTGTCAAGATAAAGTGCGGTATCGTTGCTCAATCCCGAATAAAAGTGTTGTAATAAAACGGGTTCGGGGAGCAATAATTCTGGTCCGGAGTACGTTAGAGAACAGAACCGAATCCATGACGCACTTAAGGTTTCCTTTTCTTCTTGTCGAAAGCCTATTATTTCCGCTCGTAGAGAAGTGATACGAGATACGGGGAAGAATGCTAGACAAAATTTGTCTCGCAATTCTTTCCAATCACCGTTCACTCTCTTAGCGGTGTAAGTGTACCATTGCTTCGCCTTCTCATTGAGAGAGAAGGGAAACAACTTCCACTTCAATGTTTCTTGTGTCATGCCATGGATCAATCGGCATGAACACAAATGTTCAAACTCTCGCAAGTGTTCATAAGGATTTTCATGTTTAAAACCCGAAAAGGATAAACCTCTAATCATCGAAATGTAATCGGGGAGAACTCATAGCCAGGTGAAGAAATAGGTTGTGATGATGATGGTGGCTCTAAGAGTTCACCCCGTGGAGTGGAGAAAGATTGGATGGTTGGGTGTGACTCCATGATATGTTTTTGTGAAATTTTGAATGTAAGGAAAAAAATAAAAACAGAACGGTAAGTAAGATAGATTACGAGGGCAAACCTGATTCGTTACAAAGATAACAACCGTTCCCCGAGCAACGGCGCCGAGAAATGCTTGTTGGTATTTCTTACGTCACGAATAAATCCGCAAGCGCACGGAATACCGTTGTAGCACTTCACCGGGAGTATTCCAAGGTATCGTATTTATATCCGCGAGGGAACGAGTATTTACTGCAACAAGGTTAGTTTACCCAAGGACAACCAAGACAACGTAGCAAAATAGGGTCGAGAGGGTGACTCTTATCTATTTATCCTTTAAAGGTAGACGAATGCAAGCTAGACTTGTTTACTTCGGGCACCGTCTTAGGCTTAGTACGCAAGCCACTCCGATCTCGAAAGCTCTACTATGTACCCGAACGTGGAGGGTTCCTTTGGATGACGAGGCTGTCACTTCCTGCCACCTACCTCTACAAACCGTGGGGCACACGAGCAAACAAAGGCGATCTCCGGCCCTAGACACCACGCCTATGCTATTGACCACTACTCTAGCCTCGGCCTAGAGCCGAGTTCGAGAAAGCTAGAGTACTTCTTGCGAGCGATGATCCCGTAAACAAGTATAACAAGAATTACGTCTAACACAAAGATATGTCACGATAGATAAGTAGATCACCACGTATAAATCACCAAAAAGAGTGTTTACACGCCAAGGTAAAAGAAAAGGAAATACTACTGCACTTTACAAAAGGGAGGAACACTCCTTCCTCTTCCTTGCCCTCTCTCCTATTCTACTAAAATACAAGAGGCCCTTGGCCTAAGGATGAGAGTTTTGTCTTGTATCTTGATGTTGGTGGTGTGTTGAGAGAGGGGGTGTAGCCCTTTATTTATAGCCTCGGAAGGTCGGCAACTTGGAGGCGGTTCCGGATGTCGGTGGCATTAATTGCAGGTGGAACCGACCTCCGGACGTCGGTGACAAACCGCCGAGAGAAAGATGGGCCGGGGGGCCCACTGTCGGTTCGGCCGAACCCACTAGGGTGGTTCGGCGAAGCAGCCTGGACTCCCCGGGCTTGATTCTTCTCCGGTGCCTTCCCCTGGCTGTGTCTTGGCCCAATCCACTTGCTTGGTTTGATGTTGAGGCTCTGTTTTGTGGTTTTGGGCTTTTGGACTATATTCTTTAGTCAGGGAAAATCCGTCGATTGCAAAGTCCATGTTTCGTGCATGTTTTCCCCTGTTTTCATATGGATTGCACCTGCATTCATAATTTCACCAAGACTAGTGGAATTTGTTAGAAATAATCCCTATGTCTATTCTTGGTGATGGTGTTTGATTCAAAAAGATGCAACATGTTGACGGTAAAATTGGACCATAAGAACCGTCAACAATCGACTGACCAGCTCCAACGGGACAAGTCAGCGATGGCACACGGCTGGACCGGGTCTAACGGCCGCGCACGCCCGGCCGATTCGGGACAAGCACAATCATAAATGCCTTGACTATGAAAGTAGATCTACACCCTAGTCAATCGGCTGCATGCGCCTAGGACAAGTCAACTATCGCAAAGGCAAACACGGGACACGTCAAGCGAATACGCACGGTCGAATCGGCCAAGATGTAAAAGAATTCTCATAGCGGCTACGTGACTCGGACGACCAAATGCGAGCCAATCGGCGTTACGAGCAAAGGGCTGGGACGGGGAGGCGGGACAAGTCAAACTACCTCCACCACGAGCCGGACCGGGTCGACTTGACTCATCCGGCCGATACTCACTACGACGATCCAGAACAGATCCGGTCGCCGGATAATTAGCAATTAAGCCATCTAATTACGAACAATGCGCCGAGAACTAGACAACATAATTACCTTATCAAGCCAACGTGTTGTCGGCCGGAGCCCGAAGATCCCGCGCGAAAAACGGTAGAGACTTGACGAGAAAATTAGGGTTTGGCGATGCGCCGAAAGTTGTATTGGATGTGAATCGAGTTTACGAGGTTACATGCAGGTACATATTTATACCGGCACAAAGAATCCTACTCGGACCCTCTTCGGGCCGATTTCCTAACCGACTAGGATCTCTTTCCAAAATTAAACTATTATCTCTAATTTTACAACGTGGGCCGGGCCCATTAATATTATGCTCTTCGGTTGGCGTCCGTGCACGACTCCCGGGAGGGACGCGCCTCCCTACTCATCCACGCGGCCGTCGGCCTTCGGCCCACCGGCCCTCTTTTGACCCATAGTCGCTGACAATGGGTCCCTTGATCAAAAACCGGCATCAACACATGTCCCCCGGTGCGGGGTATGCAACGCATGCGTCGGACGATGCATCCTCTTTTACCGCGCCGGTTTTCTTGCCCGTCACTCCTCCATAAAACCCGGGGCCACCCCGGTCATTTCCCATTCGCTTCCTTTCCTTGGCCTTCATCTCTCTCTGTTCCGGCGACCTTTTTCCTCTTCGAGCTCTTTTCAATTTTTCATCGCGCCGTCGCCGTCTTTCTTCTCCGGTGACCGGGAACCCTGCTGCTTGCTGCTGCTTCTGCGGCACGCCGCCGCCGGCCAGCGTCGTCGCCACCACCGATGCCGTTCCGGAGGTAATGTACATTTGGGCATCCCTTTTCTCCACCTTTGCAGTTTTTCTTCGCGTTCTTGTTCTTGTTCATTTTCACGAGTTTATCTTCTTCCCGTTCCGCTTTTCATTTTAGCCACTGTTTCTCATTTTTAGGAGATCGGAACCAAGTCGTTATTCCCTCCAACATCCCGACTCGTTTCTTCTTGGGTCCTATGGGCGATCCCGACCCCACGAGATCTCATACGTGCCGAAACGAACCGGGTTCCGTTTCGGCAACGATCTTCACTATCGGCCGAGTGGATCAACGGCTTCCGGTCATGGCCGACCCCGTCGTAGGATGGCGTGATTGGTATAACCGGGTGTCGGCCGTCTATTCGCAAGGTTGGGCCAACATCGGCATTGCCCATGCCATCAAGCTGTCTACGGTCGATCACCAAAAGAACGAACCGTTGCGGCGGCCGCTTGCTATTTACGGTCGGACGCACTGAAGCGCTTTATGTTCGGCCACGGCCGGCTACCATGACCCTCCTGGACACGGTTATGTTGGCCGATCCGAACATTACGGAGGAGGCTACTCCGGGCGCTGTCCGCATTAAGTCCTCCCACCGGATCAATCCTAAGGACACCGGGGGTTGGAAGGTCTATATTCGGACCTACAACAAGGGGCACGGCACGGTCGATCGCCGCGAGCTTGTTGCCTTCCTCAACATGTGGCTCGATCACTTCTTCTTTTGTGGGGTCGGCGTGAGCCCCACAGCCAATTTTCTGCGAGATGGCCGATAGGGCTGGCCGACAGCAATGCCCTTCCCATGGGCAAGTATCTTACGGGGTCGGCGTACCTCCTTCTTCACCGGGTTTCGGTGGAGGCTGCGCGCCGGCCGATCGGTCAAGAACACAGGTGGCCCTTGGTGGTTTATCCAAATGTGGTTGACCCTTCATACCACCAAGGCCATCGATTTGGACCTCGGAGTGCTCAACTTCCCCGGCGACTACGCCGGAATCGGCGCGCCCAGATTCAGCCGGTGCGTCTCTTTCGGGGAGGCGCTATCCATGGCACCGAGGGCGGCCATGTCGGACAACATCCTGGCGTATTGGTTTGCCGCTTTCTACAAGGGCCTCAACGACGAAAGTACGGATTGGTATCCGTACATTGATTTCTTCGAGAGGGAGTATGACACTCCTTTTACGATCGACCCAACTTTCCCGACGGTCGACGGGGATGCGGTCAAGATCTTCACCACCTGCCTCCGCCCTTGTCTGCTGCCGACGGGACTCATTGCTGGGAGCAAGGCCTTACTGCTCCTACGAGTTCTACCACCCGTCGGTGGCGGCCCGCCAGCTCGGCTCGGCCGGTTGCCCCCAACCTCTTCTATGTGGGGCGAGATAAAGGCGCGGGCTGCTGTTAATGATGCCATTCGGTGGAATTGGCTCGTCGGTCGTACCGCCGATGTCATCACCGGCGACTTGGCCGGATTCCTCCCGGCGCCGGGAGCACCCGCCTCTTTGACCGTTGGTGGGGCGAATGGAACCGACACCTTCGCGGCCGGAACACCGCTTCCTTCTTCTCCGGCCTAGCCCTAAGAGAACCTTTCGCCGAGGTACGTATAGCCGATCCATTTACGCAAGGCCGATTTTGACAATGAAATCGGCCATTCTAAATGCTCATCCTTGTATCCTCTCTTTCGGTCGGACTCGGAGGAGCCGCCGACCCAAAGCATCGGTGGCCGGCCGATTGAATATTTCTTGCCGAGCCCAATCGTTCCGAACATTGGCTTCACCGACCGCACTCCCGCTCAAATATTTGCGGCGATGAGTCGAGGGCGCCAGCTGTCCGCAAGGCCAAAACCAAAACGGCCGCTCCCAAGAAGAGCGAGGCTAATGTGCCGGCTGCGGGGTCTACTCGAGGCCCCGAAGCGACACCGCGCGGCTGCTAAAGCGGCCTATGCGCTCGTCGACCCGGACTACTATAGCGAACCGTCTCCGCCGCATCGAGTTGTTATTGCATGATCGCCGATTCCTTTTCTCTTAACATCTTTGTCTAATTATTGAGTTCTTCGCGGGAATCGGTGGTCCCTTCTCCTCGAGGTCCAAGCATCTCTCCCTCGTCGGCCACCTATCATCTGTGGTGTCGAGCGAGCGTACGGCCGCCGATGTGGTCGGCGGGGGCGATGAAAGGGGTCGGCCCATTTGAGCCCTACGGCAGCCGATACCGGTGCTCAACCGCGGACGGCGAGAGACCCGCTCGTCGACTCCACGGGCTCGGACGCCAGCGCACGATAGGCCGATCCGCCTGCTGATTCCTCCACGGGCCGGAACGCCGACGCACGAAGGCCGACTCAAACGGCTCCGGAGCACGAAGTCGTACCAAGCCGGGCCGATCCAAACCCTACGGAGAGCCCAACTCGCTCGGATCGGCCTGCGTCTTCGAGGCCGTCGCCGAAGCCGAACAAGGCGGCCGGGAGCCGCCGCGGGTTCTCCTGAAGGTACCGCTGCCGATGAGCCGGCGGCGGAGCGTCGCCCGATGCCGCCTCCAAGGATGTCGCTGGTGAAGATGAATTGGCCAGCCAAGAGCTGCACTGGAACACACGAACCTATGGGTTTAATGGCACGGCCGATGGACGTCCGGCCGGTTCGCATCGACGCTTCGCGAGGTTGGTTCTTACTATTTCTTCCTTGATTTGCCGTTGATCATTAGTTTTATCTTATTTTTCTTGGTATTTCGGGCGCTCGGCTTCCCTCGTCTGCGCCGATTTTGGTATCTTCCTACTGGTCTTATCATCATGGCCGAAATCGGGCGCGAGGCTTGAAGCGTCCTCGGTTGAAGGCTTGGTGGCCGACGCCCACTCCATCCGGGCGCGGTACTCGGAAGTCCGGATGAGCTCCCGGATGATGTGCGCGATGCTCTGCACCGCGTGGCATACATGGAGTGCGGCGGATGGACTTCATCCGTGCCCGACGGCGTACGGCTCGCCACGCGGAGCAACGGCAAGGCTGCGTTACTCGCCGAGAGCTCCATCAAGCGTTCGAGGAGGAGGCCCGCAAGACCCTGGAGATGCAAGAGCAACTCTCAAATCGGCGGGGTGAGCTGCGGGTAATCAACCAGGAGATTGCCGATTTGAGAGCAGCGGCGGCTCTCAAGGAGAAGGAGGCGGCGGCCACTGGAAGCCATCATTGCACGGTTGTCGGTTGATGTGGCAGCCCAACGAGAGAACGACGGACGAGGCAATCCAAGCGGCCGACAAGATGGTTGCCGCGGCGCATGCTGATGTCGGCCCCATCGAGGACGACACTGTTGGTCATGGCCAAACTTGACTCCATGCTAGCCCGTGCATTATACGCCGTCCAAGACCTTTTGTCCCGCGGCGAGGCCGTCGACTATGCTTAGATGTAATAGGACTTGAACAAGATTTTATTGTAAATATTTTTGTACTAAGGGCGATATTCTCGGTCTCTCTTTTAGGCCGAACACTATGAATTAATCCAAATACTAGGATAATACTTGCTTCAAATACTTCCCATTAAGTGCTCGGCCGAATTCTTCCCCTGCTAACTCTTTCAAAATATATGCATTACCCGGTGCCGATCGGCTAATCAAATAAGGTCCTTCCCAATTAGGCGACCATTTACCAAACCGATTGTCCTTCACACCGATCGGCATCCTAAGCTTCCGAGACCAAATCGCCCCTTTTAAACTGTTTACGCACAACCTTCTTATCATAATGGCGGGCGACCCTCGCCTTATTCTGCTCTATCTTTTCCAATGCATCCAGCCGATTTTGTACCACATCTTCTAATTCATCCATCATCAACCCGTAGTGCTGATCGGCCGATAGCTTTTGTTGCAATTCAACCCTTACGGAGCCGATAGGCTGTCTCCCATGGTAGTACGGCTCGTGCCCATACAAGCGATCGCCGTGCCCATACACAAGCTGATACGGCGTGACTTGCATGGCCCCATGCCGTGACATACGATAAGCCCACAAAGCGTCCATCAAGTTCATGTGCCACTTACGAGGATGCTCTTGTATTTTCCGCTTGATCAACTTGATCGAGACTCTTATTTGCCGCTTGACTTGACCATTGGCTTGGGCATAATATGGTGACGAATTAATCAATTTAATCCCCATTTCTTCAGCAAAAGATTGAAATTCGTCCGACGTGAATACTGATCCTTGATCTGTCGTGATTGTTTACGGAATCCCAAATCTATGAATGATATGCTCCTTAACAAACGTTATCACGTCGGCCGTTGAGACTTTGCGATAGGGTGCCACTTCAACCCACTTTGTGAAATAATCTGTAGCTACCAATATGTATTGATGTCCTTTGCTTGATGCTGGATTTATCGGCCGATCATATCCATGGCCCGACCTACGAACGGCCAAGGTTTGATCATTGGATTCATGGCCGACGCAGGTGCCCTCTGTATAGGCCCGAATTTACGGCAATCTTGGCAACTTTTATAATATTTGAAACAATCGGCCAACATTGTCGGCCGGTAATAACCAGCTCGCCTTAGCAGCCACTTCATTTTATGGGCCGATTGATGCGTTCCGCAAATCCCATCATGTACTTCGCTCATTACCACTTTGGCTTCGGTGTCATCAATACATTTGAGAAGCACCCCATCAATTGTCTTGAAAAATAATTGATCATCCAACAGAACATATTTCAAGGCTTTATATCTTATCTTCTTATCTGTAGGTTGGGATGGATTGCTCAAAAAATTTCGAATTTCCGTGCGCCAATCGGCCTCTTCAATATCGGCTATTTCCAAGCTATTTTCGGCGAGCCGATATCCGGATGCTAGTTGAGCCAAGTTATTTGCTTCGAAGTTCTGCTCTCTTGGTATATGGCCGATTTTAACACACTTGAATCTTTTCATTAACTTCTGGCACTTTCTATGATATTGCAACAATATTTCATCTTTACACTCATACTCATCGGCCGGTGACTCACGACCAACAAGGAATCGCCGAAAATTTCCACAAAATCGGCCCCGGCATCGATGAGTAGTTCCAGTCCTTTTAATACTGCCTCATATTCGACTTGGTTGTTGGTGTGCGCCTCTACTGTAATAGAGTATCCACGTATTGCCCCCGAGGCGACACAACAACCAAGCCGATTCCACTTCCTTGCTTGCAAATTGACCCATCAAAGAACACCGTCCATGGCATCTGGTTCAACGTATTTGGCCGAGTGTTCACCGTGTTGCACTATTAAATCGGCCAATACTTGTGCTTTCATTGCTTTGGCCGATTCATAGCCTAGATCAAACTCCGCAATTGCCAACATCCATTTGCCCAACCGGCCTTTGGGGACCGGGGCCGATAGCATATATTTTACGACATCGGCCTGGCAAACCACGGTACACTCCTCGGCTAACGAGATAATGCCTTAGTTTTGTGCATGAAAAATACGAGACGAGAGACATAACCTTTCCACCTCCGGATACCGTGTTTCTGCATCAATTAATTTGCGGCTGAGATAAAATATGACCCGCTCTTTTCCCTCCTGTTCTTGAGTCAATGCGAGCCGATGCACCTATCATCGGCCGATAAATATAACTTAAAGGGTGTGCACGACTTTGGCGGAACCATCATTGGCGGGGACACCAAATATTTCTTGATATCTTCTAAAGCCCTTTGATGGATCGGCTCCCACCGAAATTCTTGATCGGCCTTGAGTTTTAATAATGGCGTAAATACGTCAAGTCGACCGGACAAGTTTGAGATAAATCGCCTAATAAAATTAATCTTGCCGATCGGGGACTGGAGCTTTGTCTTGTTCGTCGGCGGTTCCAGCTTTTCGATAGAATCAATACTCTTGGGGCCGATTTCAATTCCCTTTTCATGCACAATAAACCCCGAGAAATTGTCCAGTTGAGACACCAAAAGCACACTTGAGCGGGTTCATCTTCGAGGCCGTATTGTCTTGTCCTCTTCAACACTTCTACGAGATCAGCCACATGACTTTCGGCCGATTTTGATTTCACCATGACATCATCAATATAAATTTCCACCAATCGGCCGATCAAATCGTGATATATAAAATTCATGGCTCTCGATATGTGGCACCAGCATTTTTTAGGCCGAAGGTCATGACAACCCACTCATATAGTCCCAACGCTCGGGGCATCCGAGCAGCTGTCTTCGATATATCTTCTTCGGCCATAAAAATCTGATTGTACCCAGCATTTCCATCCATAAAGCTCAAAATTTTGTTGCCGGCGGCTGCATCAGACTAACAAATCGGCGTTTGGCATTGGGTACTCATCTTTCGGAGTTGCCTTATTCAAATTCCTGAAGTCAATGCGGACCCGCATCTTTCCATTTTCTTTTCCACCGGCACAATACTGGAAACCCACTCTGCATATCGGCATGGCCTAATAAAGCCGGCTTCATATAATCGATAATCTCTTCTTTGACGGCTTCATAATACCTAGGGTCAATTTTCCGAGCCCCACTGCTTATACGGCCGATATCCGGGTTTGGTGGGCAGCCGATGTTCAACGATCGATCGGGCTGAGTCCGGGCATCTCGCTATAATCCCAAGCAAAACAATCTTTATATTCTTTCAATAAGGCCACTAATTCATCTCTTACTTCTTTACACAATTTCTTGCTAATATATGTCGGCCGAGGCTTGTCTCCATCCCCTATATCTACCTCTTCTAACCCGTCGGCCGACACAAAACCGTGGCCTAATTTCCCGTCTTCGGTTCGTTAATCGGCCGATTCATCATATCCCCGGTGCGTGTGTCGATCGGCCGATTGTCCGTCAATTCTCTGTGGGGCCCATCGGAGCGGCCGGGGAGTACCGACCCCCGGTCACAATAACTCCGTCGTCGGTGATGTTTATGGCCTCCGCATCCCAATATGTGCCCGAGAAACAAGGCGAGGCTCTCCGGACCAGCAAACTCGAAATCGGCGGTTGCGATGGTTACGGACTTATCGGCCCGCACGATTTCGACCTTGTTGCCGACCCATTGAATCAAGCATCTGGTGCATGGTTGATGGGATGCAACGATTGGCATGAATCCGGTCTCTCCCCAACAAAGTTGTGTATGCACCTTTCCCGTCGATGATGAAAAATGTGGTGGGTATGGTTTTGCTGCCCACGGTGATCTCCATTATTGCGGCCCCACGCACATCTTGGCTTCTCCCGCTGTAATCCTTGAGCGTCGGATTAGCCCTCATCATTTCTTACGGCGTCTTCCCGAGCTTGCGGTATGTAGTAATTGGCATGACATTGACCGCTGCTCCTCCGTCGACCAACATTTTCCTCATCGGCGACCCATTGATGTAGCCGCTAATGTACAATGCCTTGAGATGCAAATGATCGGAGTTGGCGGCTTATCAAATACCGCCGATTCCGGCGTCCACGAGAATCTCCGAAGTCTCCCCAAGCTGGTTCTTCCTCGGCCGAATTTTCATCGGCCGATTCGTCCTCTACGGCCGATCCGACAATCCTGGGCATCGGGGATATCATATTCACTGCGGCTTCAGCCGGACCACTGAGACTGCACTTTGGGCCTCCACTCCTTTTTGGGCTTGGACTCATCATCTTGGTCATCTCTGTAATCTTGTCCACCCTTAATTTCTCGACGGCGCATTCTTTGGAGCCTCCTCTTCGGGTTTTATTGAGCAAACCAGCTGGGACACCATTGTTCTTCGTGGTATTGCCGATCAAACTCTTCTTCATCGTTGATTGGCCCCGGCCGATCGTGAACGGAGGTTCTCTTTGGCACTTGCGTATCTCCGTTCATCATAGGCTGTGATCATGGCCGATTGCTCTTACGGGGGCCGATTGTCGTGATTCGTAGTTGCGACCAACCGGTCGTCCACTGGGAACTTGATGACCCGCCATCACGATACTCTTTACGGCCAATGCACTGCGGGCAGTTCTCGATAGATGGAAGCTTCATGTTTTGGTCCCAGCGATGCTTGAAAGAAAGGACAAGCCCGGTGTGGGTCAAAATCTTCTCGGCCGATCACGCCTTGTGCATGCTTGCCGACTTTGGCCGATAGATTCCTGCTCACGTGCCATCGAGCACTTTCTTCCCTCTCTCTCTTCTTCTCATATCGGCGTATGAAACCAGCCGATCCACCGCCGATGGTGTTGATGTACATCGTATTAGCCGGGAAAGGGTGCCCATCAACTTTCATCTTCTTCTTTACATCGGCCGCTCGCAATACCCCATTGTCAAGCTGCCCTCTGGATTTCATCTCTCATGGCATAACAATCAACGGTGTTATGATGCGAATTTCCATGCCACTTGCACCACTTAGCCATTTTCTTCAATTCTTCGGCGTAGGAATTTTGTGATGAGGGAAAAGCTGGATCTTCTTTTCCAGCGACGGCTGATCAAATATCTCGTCGGCCTTAGATAAATCGAAATCATATTTTTTCTCCTTAGGTTTGACATGCGGAGAAAATATCGGCCGTTTGTTATTAGTCCACTCAACTGCATTAATTTCCTCTTCATCATCCTCATTGTCGAAATCGGCATAAGGCTATACGATACCGCCGATTCCTGGTGAGTTGGAGATTCTCTTCTGGCCGGCGCCCTACGGGTCAGTTGTGCCGGCCCATCAAACTCATGTGGGGTAAACTTTTCTTTGATGTTAGAGAATAGCCCCGCATAAGCGATTTCGGCCAGCTGTTGCTCTGTTAGGTTCAGATTGTAGCATCGTCCCCTCGAGTCCTGAACCTACGTATATAATCGGCCAGCGATTCCCCGGTTTTCTGTTTCACCGCCATTAAATCGGACAAACTAAGCTCGGTAATGCCCGTGAAGAAGTACGAGTGAAACCTTTTCTCCGAGATCGGCCCAACTACTGAATAGAACCGAGGCGATAGCGAAGCAAACCATGAAAAGGCCGATCCGGACAATGACGGTGGGAATAGCCGAACCCGTAAAGCCTCCTGAGTAGACGCCTCACCAAGCTGTGCGTCATATCGGCTGATGTGCTCCATAGTTGATGTATTATCTTGCCCAGAAAACTTGGAGAACTCAGGAATTTTATATTTATTGGGTAAAGCCACGGAATCCATCCGGTCGGGGTAAGGTCGCCGATACAATGCACTTTTCTCCTTAGGCTTCAAATCGAGCTGATCTTTCATCATATCGGTGATCTTAGCCATGAGGCTACTCATATCATTGGGTTCAGCGAGTTGCTGATCCGGTTCCCGTCATATAAGCTGTGTTGGGCTGTCCCCCGATCGGGTGTACCGGCTGGCCGTTTCCGAAATCCCGGTGCCGGTGGCGGGAACGGTGTACGCGGAGCGATTCCATAATTCACGGCCGATTGGATCGGCCGTCCGATCATGAATCCACTGTCCCCCGGCCGATGCGATCGGCTGTGGAATACCGGATATCGGCCGTACTATAGTGGGTGAGTTCTCAATTCTACTCGGGCCGGTATTTGGTACGTAGAAGAAATTGGGCTGCTTTGTGCCATCTGCGGGGCCGCTGCTACATTGGTTGCCGTCCACGACTCAGAAGTCTGCGGTTGTACATCTTGTTTGTCGCCCTTGTCCGTCACCGACTTCTTGGGGTCACTTGTCATCCTCTTTGCCTGGTTGGGTTGCATTGGTACTTGCGTTTACATCGTCCTTGCCGGTCCATAGGTGAGGTGGCATGCCGTACGAGGGCTGAAACCCTGCTTGGTGGTGTGGTATTACGGAGGCCGATTCCCTGAATCGGCCGTGCGGAAGTGCCAAAAGGCTGAGTGTATGCAGGTCCAGAATATCCTTTAGTGAACGATCTGCCATCAAGCTGTGTCCTTGATCAAATTCCCGATGGTGTTGGCCAACACGCACTGATTGATTGATTAGGGCCTGATGAACGGACGAGTTGACCATATCACCGAGTTGGTTGGCATCCGGCAGTCTCCGGGCTTTGATTTGGTCTAGTTCTTCCGGATGCGAGAATCCGAGGGATGTCTCCTTTTGTGGCCACTCTGCCACGTGTCAGCTATCGGGGCTTGAAAGTACTTTTTCATCGCTTCGGCCGGGTATTCCTAGTACTTGCAGCTTTTGTTACGTCGTTATCTTCCCCCGAGGCCGAAACCCCGTTGTCATCGGAAACTTCTCCATGCCCTTTGCCATCCGTCCTGAGAGGAAGCTGGAACAAAAATCGGCCGATTTTCAGCATCGACCATTGGTGTTCCGTCCTCCCCGACGGCTCTGCATGTACGACATCTTGATCTTGGTTGCTGCTGTCCCACTGGGCGTGCCAAAAAGTGTGTTGACGTCAAAAGTCGCCAACACACCGTTGTCCGGAGAGTTCACCGCAACCCGGGCGACGCGAGGCCCTGTGCTCCCAACGGACCGGCTCGGCTCGCTGATTTTCGTGTGCGGCTGGTGCGTGCCGGATGGTTTTCCTGCAAACCAACAAAGACAATAAAGAATGTAAAATTCCGGGTCATCGGCCCGGATAGGCCGATGTGCGGCCGTGGCCGATTCGGCGTAAGATAGACAAAATCGGCCATCGACGAGGAGCAGCACGGCCCATCCATTTATGTATTAAATGCCAGGCAAGCGAGCGTGATACAAACGATACGAAATCGGCCGACGCTATAACATGCGATCGGTGGCTAGCGGCCGATTTCGTTGGTGAGCAATCAAATCATTAAGACCTTGCGGGGATGCATTATCGAATAAAATATAAACAAGGTGATTATTAATGGGATGTAATTAATTTGATAGCAAAAGGATAGTTCAATCATCAATCGGAGTAGTGAATCGGCCGATCGGGCATCCGGCCGATTCTGCCATCGATTATAACGGTGAGTTATTAGATCTATCTAGATGGATAATGATAATCAATGAAATCATACTAATAACTCGGGTTCAAAGGCAGCTTTAACAGATTTGGCACTAATTGAGCATAAAACAGCTAATAAACGTGATAAACAATCGGCTAAACACTCCGAAAGAACAGTAAGACAAATACAACCACACGGATCCCGAATCGACCGGCCGCTCCAACGGGACAAGTCAGCGATGGCACACGGCTGGACCAGGTCTAACGGCCACGCACGCCGGCCAATTCGGGACAAGCACAATCATAAACGCCTTGACTATGAAAGTAGATCTACACCCTAGTCAATCGGCTGCATGCGCCTAGGACAAGTCAACTATCGCAAAGGCAAACACGGGACACGTCAACTGAATCTGCACGGTCGAATCGGCCAAGATGTAAAAGAATTCTCATAGCGGCTACGTGACTCGGACGACCAAATGCGAGCCAATCGGCGTTGCGAGCAAAGGCTGGGACGGGGAGGCGGGACAAGTCAAACTACCTCCACCACGAGCCGGACCAGGTCGACTTGACTCATCCGGCCGATACTCACTACGACGATCCGAGAACGGATCCGGTCGCCGGATAATTAGCAATTAAGCCATCTAATTACGAACAATGCGCCGAGAACTAGACAACATAATTACCTTATCAAGCCAACGTGTTGTCGGCCAGGAGCCCCGAAGATCCCGCGCGAAAAACGGTAGAGACTTGACAGAAAATTAGGGTTTGGCGATGCGCCGAAAGTTGTATTGGATGTGAATCGAGTTTACGAGGTTACATGCGGGTACATATTTATACCGGCACAAAGAATCCTACTCGGACCCTCTTCGGGCCGATTTCCTAACCGACTAGGATCTCTTTCCAAAATTAAACTATTATCTCTAATTTTACAACGTAGGCCGGGCCCATTAATATTATGCTCTTCGGTTGGCGTCCGTGCACGACTCCGGGAGCGACGCGCCTCCCTACTCATCCACGCGGCCGTCGGCCTTCGGCCCACCGGCCCTCTTTTGACCCATAGTCGGCGACAATGGGTCCCTTGGTCAAAAACCGGCGTCAACGAGGGTTTACTCCTTTGGGAAAACAGCATTAAAGGTTGGGTCCTTACTTTCAATATTTTAGCTCACGTTATGTTCATTAGCCTTGAGGTTTGCAACCTATCACTATTGCAATCAAGTTCTCAATCAAGATAAAATAGATCTTAATCCTTTCATCTCTCATCTTCATCTTCCATATAATTTACTACGATGTGACGAGCTAAACAAGCGGTACTCATTCATCGTGAGGGACGACGATTCGAATCGATTTTATACCAGTGGCAAAACCCGACTACACGACGTATACGCATCACAGCGATCGTATACGACAACCTTTCCGCTAGCACTTGATAGCGAGACTAGCCATTTCCAACTCCCCGGGAGTATGGCGAAGCCACGACTTCACTCGTGGTCGACCCATCTCCCTCCCGTGAGACTATCCTCTCACTAACGGCAGGCAAAGAGAGGCGGCTACGCTACATCTCCAGGGCGATAGGGTACATCGACTTGCTGGGCCCATGATACCGAGCATGTAGTACGGTACGTTCAAACTTGTTCAACTATGCCGACAACGGTACGGTCCTTGACCAGACTCGAGACGGGGCTACCACCTTGCAAGACCTCATCTCCGTCTTGCCCTTTCTCCTACGGGGCCCGTCCGGTCTCAACTTCATTAACACTCTCTTCATCTTAGTGTCAACACAAAACCCTTAAAGCCTCCATGCTTTAAGACTCCTTAACCATCTACCGTTGCCACTATGAATTAAGCTCGACCTCTATTGAGCTACCTGTACCGAGTATATAGTGAACAAACGGAAACCTATCATAATGCAACTAGGGTGTCAATCATTCCCTAACACTTAATGCACAAGCATAACCGTACTATGTGATAAAGTAAAATATTTAAAAACATAGGTAGGATGCACTGGAGCTTGCCTTGATTACGTTCGAAGTTAGCTTCCTCGGCGGTGGGTCGACTTCGAGATTCCCGACTCTTGACTCGACCTCGGGTGGAACCTCGATCACTTCGAACCTAGTCGACCAGCAATGCGTTGCGAATCACAATCATGTATGCATGAATGCTCATGATAGGAGTATGCAAGGATTCATTAATTAAGTCCAATAAGTAATTACTAAGTAATGCTTAATCAACTTAGTTAATTAATAAATTAGGGATAAGCATGTTCATTAAGCATTAATTAACAATTAATTATGCTGATTAATAAATGCTTAATCAAGGTCATTAGTTGTTAATTAGTTCTGTTCCTTAATTACTTAGGTTTAACATTGAATAAACTATTCTGGTTTATTAAGCCATCAATAAATCATTACTTTAAATGATAAAAGGTTAATAGATTGTGATCACATAAAATAATACGAGTTTAAGTTTAATTTTGGAAAATAAATTTCATAATTAATTTCGTCTGCAGATATCTCCTTCATCAAATAAAATTATTTTTCTTAATTAAACATTTTATTAACATAAAATAATAGCTTTTCTTTAATCAAGGAAAGGGATTAATTTCTATTTATAAAATAAATTTACTCAAAATGAACAATTTATTTCACAAATAAATAGATCTCATTTTTCTGAGTCTAACAAACTTGGTTTGGCATTTTTCTGATTTTTAATGAATTTTCTACGAATTTTGAAAATTTAAATTTGAATCTGTGCCTCACGGAAGGCCACGGGGTTGTCCACACCGAGATCCGCTCTGTGGCCACACGCGATCCCACCCGCGTGTTGTCCGCGGTGTGGCACCACCGCGGCGGCGGGCCGGAGGCGGCGCGGTCACCGGAGTTAACCACCGGTGCGGTAAACCTCGCCGCGGCACTTGCTACATGCTCTATGCGACGAGGCGAACTTAAGGGTGATGAGGAGCTCGCATGAGCTCGGCCGGAAACACTGCTGGCGGCGAGGTGCGGGCATGGCGGCGCTCCGGCAGGGTGAAGCTCGCCGTGGTTGCCCAAAAATTAGGGAAAATGCTGCGGACAACTTCTACATGACACGAGCAACAATTCTAGGGGGTTGTGGGAACTTGACAACGGCCGGAGATAGGTGCTCACCATGGACGGTGCGGACGGCGGCGGTGAAGCTCCGGGAAGACGGCCCGATTCTCGTGAAACCCGGGGAGAAAGCTCAATGGTGAGGTGTCCGCAACGAAGAGCATCAAGTTGTGCACTATCCGGTTGAAGAAAAAGAAGAAATGGCTCACCACGGCTTGCGAATTTGGCGACGCGGCGGAGAAACGACGGTGAGGTGTCGGAAAGGAAAATGAGCTCGCCACGACGGAGCAAAGGTGCTCAAGCTATTGGCTCGGTTGGAAGAGCTTCACGGTGGCACTGGCGGAGCTCCCGGTTGCGGTGGTCCGGACGAGAGAAGAACCAGGGCGGCCGGGCGGAGTAGCTCCGGGGAAGGGCGGCAATGGCGGAAGAGAAAAGAGGGAGAGATAAGCACGGCCGGGGAGGGGTTTTTATCCCATGGAGAGGCGGTAAGGGAGAGGAGGCGGCAAGCGGCTGCGTGTGGCCAACCTCCTGCGTGGCGGGGTGGCGTGGCGACGGCCGGGGAGGCGGCACGGCCGGCGGGCGCGGCGAGAGCGCGGGAGAGAGAAGAGGCTGGCATTGGTCCCTGGCCTTGCTATTTTGCAAAATGGCCCTCCTACTATCACGTAATTAAAAAGTAGCCTTCCCGATCTCCGAAAATTCCCAAATTTTTCAAGGTTGTTAATGAAAACATTTTAGGCATTTTTCCTGTTAAGTCCAGGTAAAAACTCCAAATCATTTTTGGATTAAAAATTCATAGTTAAATTAATAAAAGAAACTTTGTTTATTTCTTGTAATTATTTTTACAAGGCAAAATGATTTCAGGAAATTTTCATAAATCTTTACTTATGTATTTGAGCCAAGGAAAATATTAAACAAGAATTTTCTGCTTAATTTATTTCTTTTTAACACTTCCTTTCTTCTTTATCTATTTTTTATTTTATGTGCTTATTATTAACACAAAATTTGATATCTTCAAAAATGCAACAATGTGATGACATGAAATGCATTATTTTTCACGAGAGTTGTTACACCAAGCGATATGCTACTTCTCACCCCTTTGTGCTATGATCTTGAAGGGACTAATATACCTTGGTGCTAGCTTGCCTCGACTTTGAAACGGCGAAGCCCTCTCATAGGAGTCACCTTTAGGTACACAAAATCACCTACTTCAAAACTCGGCTCCCTTCTACGGTGATCAGCATAGCTCTTTTGTGTAGATTGTGCAAGCTTCAAGTTCTCCCTAACAATGTGAACTTGCTTTTACGCTTCTCGAAGAATATCCGGCCCGAAGAGTCGCTCTTCTCCAACCTCATTCCAAAATAGAGGAGTTCTGCACTTGCGACCATATAGAAACTCGAACGGTGCCATTTTAATACTCCTGATTGCTATTATTGTAAGAGAACTCAGCATAGGGAAGAAGTTTATCCCGACTCTTGTCTGTCTTGCAGGGCACATGACCTCATCATGTCCTTGAGAATTTGGTTTACCCTTTCGGTTTTCCATCTGTTTGAGGGTGATAAGCTGAACTAAAGTTCAACTTTGTGTCCATGGACTCATGCAACTTCTCCCAAAATCTTGAAGTGAATTGGGTCCCTCCGTCGAGAAACTATCTTCTTAGGGACACCATGCGGGCACACGATTCTAGACATGTACAACTCTGCAAGTTTTGGGCCCTTGTAGGTAGTCTTGATAGGAATGAAATGTGCAACCTTTGATAAACGGTCCACAATGACCCGGATAGAATCATAGCCATCTTGAGTTCTTGGTAGTCCTACAATGAAATCCGTACCAATCTCTTCCCACTTCCATTCCGATATTTTCAATGGTTGTAGGAGTCATGCTGGCCTTTGATGTTACTGCTTTGACCCTCGGCGGGTATCACACAAAGCGACGTACTCGGATACATCTCTCTTCATTCCATACCACCTGTAGAGAGGCTTCGGATCATGATACATCGTGGTGCTACCTGGATGCATGGAATAGGCCGAGTTATGAGCTTCATGTAATATCAACTCCTTGAGCTCCTTTGCATCGGGCACACAAATTTTATTCTTGTACCATAAGGTTCCACGATCATCAACAATGTAACCTGGAGCTTTATCCTCCTTGATTTCCTGGACCTTCGCATCTTCAAGCTGTCCTTTACAAATGTCACACTCAAGTGTGGACTCAATTTCCATTGCAACAACCTCGGTGTTTGACACCCATCCAAGGTTAAGATTTTCAAATTCCTCACAAATTTCTCGTGGTAACTCTCTAGTGGCCAACATGTTCGAGACGAGACCTTCTAGTGAGAGCATACTGCAACCACGTTAGCTTTACCTAGATGATAGTTAACTCCAAAATCATAATCTTTGATGAGTTCCAACCATACGCTCCGCTTGAGATTCAGCTTTGGCTGAGTAAAGAGGTATTTCAAACTCTTGTGGTCAGAATAGATTTCACACCTCTTGCTGATAAGATAGTATCTCCATATCTTAAGAGCATGAACCACAACTAATAACTCTAGATCATGGGTTGGATACTTTTCCTCATGTTTCCTTAATTGCCTTGAAGCGCCACAACATGGCCTTGTTGCATGAGCACACAACCTATGCCTTGTCCACAAGCATCGTAGTAGGCTGAGAAAGGTTTCTCCATATTAGGCATGGTTAGAAGCGGCGCTGTAGTAAGTCTTTGCTTCAATTCTTGGAAGCGGCTTCACGACGAGGCGTCCATTCAAAGGTCTTACCCTTCTCGAGCAATTCAGTCATAGGCTTGGCTATTTTAGACAACCCCTCTATGAATCGCTCTGTAATATCTAGCCAAACCAAGGAAACTTCGATTTACGAGACATTCGAGGTGTGTTCCAGCTTAACACATCTTTAACCTTGCTAGGATCCACGAGATATTCCTCCTTTAGAGATAACATGTCCGAGAAAGGAGACTTCCTTTAACCAGAATTCGCATTTCTCGAGCTTAGCATACGGTTGATTCTCTACGATCTTTTGTAACGACAATCGGAGTTGTTCTTCATGTTCCTCCTCATTCTTTCGAGAATGTTAGGATCAAACTTCTCCAAATACTGCATCAAGACTTTGTTCATTAGATACTTGAAGTATGCAGGAGCATTGGTTAGTCCAAATGACATAAAAGTGTACTCGTATAAACCATATCAAGTAGTGAAAGCTGTTTTGGGTATGTCACTTGCTCGATCTTGAGTTGATGATATCCGGACCGGAGGTCAATTTTAGAGAAGACACATGCTCCTTGAAGTTGATCAATCCTAGGCGGGGGTACTTGTTCTTGATGGTTACCTCATTGAGAGAATGGTAATCAACACACATTCTTTGGGTACCATCCTTTTTAGGAACAAAGATAACCTGGCTCCCCACGGTGATGCACTAGGACGGATATAACCCTTTTTCTAACAACTCTTGAAGTTGTTCTTTAATTTTGCTAGCTGGTCAGTAGTCATTCTATACGGCCTTTTAGAAATGGGTGCAGTACCGGGCACTAATTTAATAACAAACTCGATTTCACGATCGGGTGGCATACACGGTAAATCTTCCGGAAAAACATCGGGAATTCAACGACAACTTTGGTGTCATCGGTTGAGATGATATCCGGTTGGTTCAAGACAATACGATTGGTTGCCGCCTTGTTTGAGATGAGTGCCTCTGCTGCATACTCCAATTCTTTCCCATTACTTGGTTGTCGGCTTGACTGCCTTCTTAGCACGATCTATAAGTCCCTTATGCTTGCTTAACCAGTCCATACCAAGGATGACATCAATTCCTTTGGACTCAAGAATAATGAGATTCGCCATGAAGTCTACCCCCTTATCATTAGATTTACTTTAGGGCAAACACGACTTGCTTGCATATCTCCTCCAGGAGAACTAACAACCATTCCATTCTTTAGCATGGAAATAGGTGGGTTGTATTTTTGAACATATGCAGTAGTTATGAAAGAATGTGATGCTCCAAAATCAAATAGTACAACTGCATAATTATCATTGACAAGGAACATACCAATGATGACATCCGGAGCCTCCTTAGCATCCTCGATTGCCACATGGTTGACACGAGCACGAGCTTGATTCTGCCTTGCTTGAGTTGTTGCGGAATTTACATTATGGCTAGGAGTTGAACCCTATCGCTGGTGCACGATCGGTACGTCTTTGAGGACACCTGTTTGCAAAATGTCCTGTTCCACAGCTGAAACAAGGTCCTGAACCACCAGCATTCTGTCTAGCATTAGCCCTCTGTTGGGCTGGAGGTGCGATAAGAGGAGTCTAGACATTAGGGCGTTGAATCTGCTGCTGAGGAGTAACATATCCCTGTCCAACAGGCTGAGTCCTCTGCTGAATATTCTGCGGCCCAGGACGAAAAGTAGGTCCGGCTAAAGAAGAACCATAGCCGTACCTAGAGCTGGTTCCTTGCCGACCCTAGCGCACCGGCTTGCGCTTGCGGTCAATCATTCCCCTCCTGTTCTCTAGAACAAGAGCCTTGTCCACCATATCTTGGAAGTTCACAAAGTCATGAGCCTCTAGAGCATAAGCAAGATCGTCATTGAGACCATTCAAAAAGCAGTCTTGCTTCTTCTCATCGATATCCACTTCTCCCGAAGCATAGCGAGAAAGTCTGGGTGAAGCGGGTGACATATTCATTAAGCGACGAGAGATCCCTGCCTTAGATCTTGAAATTCTTTTTTCTTCAACTTCATAACACCGTGAGGCACATGGTGTGACCTGAAGTTTGCCTAGAATTCGTTCCAGTGATACTTTACGGCTCCTCATGGGCTGCAACATAAGCATCCCACCAATCAGCGACGGGGCCCTCAAGAAGGTGAGAAGTGAATAGAACCTTCTCCCTAGTTGTACATTGCACCACCTGCCGCTTCTTCTCAATAGTCCTTAGCTAATCATCTGCAGCCATTGGTTCCACGGAATGAGAGAAAGGAATGGGCTTAGTCCTCCGGAATTCCCCAAGCTTGTCTCTCGGTGGGGGTGCGAGTGCATTACGTATTGCTTCTCGCATCTGGACCATGCTTTGCTGCATAGTCTTAAGAATTTGAGCTTGCTTGGCCAGCACTTACTCTATTGATGGAGGTGGAGGTGGAGGTGGATTCTCATTGTTGTTGTTATTGCTCCTCCTCGTGCACTGCCATCCGATGATTGCACAAGATTTAGATGACGACGATAAATAAAAAGAGATTCCCAACTATATGCATCAAATATAAGTTTTTAAAACCAGAATGATTAAGAAAACAATTCACAACAAGAAGCAAGCATTACACAAGCAAACAATCGTGAGTACCCATAAAAACTATTCTAGGATATGGGAAACTTATATCCTAATTTCTATAACAGAGCGTTTCAAACAAAATTATTATTATTATTATTTTGAATACAAGGAGAGAAGAAGGAGTTAGTTAAGGAAATATTAACATCCAAGTAATTTATAGGGAATGATTTTTAACAAAAACATGTTTTGAAAAACAACCATTTTTAACTAGGTTGCGTCCTACGGTCGACATGGCTACGATACCACTTTGTCACACCTAGTTTTAAGAACAAAGCTGAATGTATAACTATGTGTGTGCTAGGATCAATTTTTCACACACATAGCGACAAAAGTGAAGTAACGATAAAAACCATGGTATTATTATATCATAAAGTAAATTATAATACCTGAATTATTACATGCCTTACAAGGCAAAATCACAACGCAGATGGCACACAATTACTCCAAAGGCGATCAGCAGGGAGTCACACGCCTAGTAGTTGTTGACGGTCGTTACGGACCAATTTCGACCGTCAATTAGTCAAATAAATGAGAAGGACTAGGCGTGTCTTACACGCATTTTACTTAGAAATAACCTAGTTCCACTTGTACCTCTAGATTTTTAGTGTGCAGGTGGATAATGATGAATTCCGGGCCCCGAGGCGACAAATCAACACTTTTACAAAACTTCCACTTCGCCGCGGGAATCAACTCCAAGATAAAAGGCCAATGACCACGAAATACAACACAAAGAAGGCCACAAGCACCTGGATCAAAGACCAACATCCGGTGGGGGAGCCAATCGCCAAAGCCCGACCCAGGAGGGGCCGGGACCGGTTCGGCCGAACCCACCGGGGTGGTTCGGCCGAACCGGGATGGTGGCCCCCCGGCCCACTTTTCTCCGGCGGTTTGCCCACCGCCTCCGGAGGTCGGTTCCACGCGCATTAAATGCCACCGACCTACGAAACCGCCTCCGGGAGCCGACCTTTCAAGCCTATATAAGGAGGGGTACCCCCCTCCTTAACACACACAACAACACAAGGATCATTCTCTCCTCACACTAGAAGTTTAGAGGCTTTCTAGGTAGTGCTAGGCTTAGTAGTGGGCTGCCTCATTGCTCCCAAGGTCTTGTGGAGAATTGGGTATAGCTCTTGTATCCTCTCTTTGTAAGACTTGATCTTTTATATATGGAATACTTTCGTTTATATCCTTGTCATGAGCTTGACAGAGTAGTCATGATCTTGCTTGATCGTTCATCGTTCGTTCATATGAGTTCATCGTTCGTTCTTCGTTCTTCATTAATAGAAGATGAACACATATCGAATGTTCTTCGTTCGTTCATACTTGATCATCGATTACTCTTGATCTTACTTGGTTGATTGCCGTTCGTCGCTCATTCTTGAGCGACGAACGCCTTTGCATGACTTAGTGCTAGCTTTGATCCTTTCGTCCGGCTTATGCTAGTTAGACTAGTGTTCTTATGAATAGGCTTCGGGTTCATCGTCCCGCAAGGGTGCTCTAGATTTACCACCATGTCGATCCGTAGGATTGGGGTGCCTCGAGGGATCTAGAGTTGTGGTTAGTGACGCCGGCATGGTGTTGGGGTTATCTACCCACCTTTGAATGTGCTTCGTGTCCCACGGTTTGTAGAGGTAGGTGACAAGAAGTGACAGCCTTGTCATCCAAAGTAATCCTCCACGTTCGGGCATGGCATAGGAGTCTAAAAGGCCGGAGTCGCGAGGCGGACCTCGCGTAAGACGGATCTCCCGATGATGCCTAGGCATTAGACGCTTGCTTGCGCTTGCATGATCTTGGATGTTAGGTAGAAGCTGCGCACTCATATGAATGTTGTATCATTAGGAGTAGTGGTCTGCTAGTCTAGTTTAGCTTCATCTAGGATTGCCTCTATACCTTTTATTAGAGAATGCATTGCCTTGGTGTGTGTCACACTATCCTCAATTTGTTGCTCCTAACCCCTGCATTGGAATGTGATTACTTCATCATTCTTTTGTAACACCATGAGCATAAGTACTCTTATCAACCATGTCTTCCTTTGGGAAAATATAAATACGATACCCTTGAATACTCTCGGGTGAAATGCTACAACGGGTTATCCGTCCGCTTGCGGATATTCATGACCCACCTTATAATACATATCTAGTACTTGTACTTGGATGTGGATTATTTGGTTAAATAGTGCAAGTGACTTAAACCCTTGGCTCTCCCGCGGTCACGTGTTTCTTTCCGCGTGACCTTAAGAGATGCCAACGATAGTCATCCTCGTCAAAGATGTCCAAGTCTTCATCATCTATGCAGCAGGTATATGTAGCAAAAACGGGAAAGTAGCACGCGTGAATACATAATGTACTCAGCAAGTGGGGGAAAATTATGACATGCAAGGTTATTTAAGGAAAGGCTAACATAAAGTTTATTGCATAGAAAGCACCTATGTCTAAGTTCATTTTAATTGAAACAACCTATTTACTAAGTTAACACACCAATAGGTTACCCCACCTGTTGGACGAGTACATGTTACCCCACCTGTACGGACACCTTGGGTTACACCACCCAAAAACCACTACGGGTTACCCCACCTGTAGTAACATACGGGTTACACCACCCGAATCTGGTTACCCCACAAGATCCAACCTCGACCCCTCTAGTCCACGTGAAAGTTCATGCCGCTCGTGACCGTGAGCACGGCCGTTATAATAGTTTTACACTCTGCTAAGGTTGCATAACTTTACCCACAGGTTGGTGATTTCATCACTATTCGGTGACTAAAGACTCCATGTTGCCAAAACACTTCCGTGGGTGTAAGGCCAAGAGATCACCACATGATATTTCGGAGAGCTACCCAGCTTGCAAAACGATTAGGCTAAGGTTTCACCGCTGCGGAAGTACACCCTTCCTATAGAAGCCCCCTCCGGCACCGTGGCTTGATGTACACCTTTCCTCGCCCGAATCCGAAAGTACACCCTTCCTTCATCATTCCTCGACGCCTGCAGAGCCGGGAAGTGGTCTCGTACTAAACCAAGCCTACCCATATCAGCACTGTTCTTTGCGCTGTTGTCATGGTTACTCGTTCCACGAACCGGTCCTACCGCAACCAAATGGTACTATACATAGTACCCGTTCATACTCGCACCATCATCAACATCCTCCTGTTGGGATTACCAAAGTACAATGTTGCTAAAAAGAGATTAACCCATGATTAATTAGGTTAAAGTATATAATTAGTCAAAATTATTAGTCAAGTTATTTTCCCAAGATTAAGCTAGGCTAAGCAGGACCTACCCTTAACTAGTCAACTAAACCTAAAACAGGCGACAAGGAAAAGGATCACAACAAGTTCTAGTAAACCCTAACATAGGATTCAAATTAGACAAGCATGCATGAAATTTAAATTCAGATAGATAGAGAAATAGGAGCAATGTGCATCAAGGACACTTGTCTCTATCAGCGTGTTGCTGCTGCTACTAAGATTCTTCAAACTGATGGTCTTGAAAGTTCTACACAGGCTCGCCCTCTAAACGATCGTCAAATTAGAAAAACAAGAAAAATGACAAACATATGAAAAACAGTACAATGAATAGAGTAAAAACAATATGATCATGCAATGGTTGAAAAGGTATCGTTTCTACGAGAATGTTGGTTCAAAAATCAACTAAATCGGAGTTACGGTTCAAAAGATATTAACGTTTAAAGGTTCTAGGGGCTAGATTTTAATTAAACCTAATTTCCAGGGGCTAGCAGGTAAAATTAACATGCTGGTAGGGCTGCGGCTTGATTAAACAAATCTACAGGGATTAATATGCAAAATCCTGAAACGCCTGGAGTGCGAGTTTTTAAAAAAACTAGGAGGGTTAAACTACAAAGCATGTAAAATAGATTTTTCGGGAAATTAATTTTCGAAAGAGAAATTCCTGTGGACCTAGTCCACGCAGCTGTGGACCAGCCGGAGCTGACAGTCCACTGGTACACCATGGACCAGGGGCAGACCGACAGAGAGACGGCAGCGCTGCCGCGTGGGCTTACAGGAGCAAGGCGCGCATGCTCTGCCGTGCTCAGAAGCTCGCCGCGAAGGGCCTAAGATGTCTAGGGGGATGGGCTGCGCTAACCTGTAGGGTTGTGTGGGGATGGGAAGGCCTCAGAGAGGGTCGTCGATGAAGGGACGCGGCAGAACTCGTCGGTAATCGTCGAGGCCGGGGTACAAGCTTCGGGCAGCCACAAGAACAGGCTTCGCAGCTTCCTGGAAGTTCAATGCATCCGAAGAGAGTAATTAGAGGGAAATGAGAGCACCGTAGAGAGAAAATCAATGGTGGCGATGGAGCTTGGCTCACCGGCATCGACGACAGTGGTGAATCACGGCGAGGGAGAGGTCCGTAGCTCAAGCGTCGATGTGGAAAATATATAGTCAGCGAGCTATGGGCTTCGAAAACTACTTTCCACCACAGGTGCTATACCTACCCTCCCTTATCCAACGATCATCATTTCATTGGGATCTGTACAGTCCTAACTTACCTGGACATTATTGTCCTAGTCAGCTGCAATTAGGAATTGTAATTAGTTGTGCAACAAGCATTTTCTTACAATTTCTTCTCAGTGTTTGCTCTGACCTCACCTGAACCATTTCGGGTGGTAGTTGCAGCTACATAGCATCTAGTGCTCAGTAAATTAACATAACTTTTTTCTATTTTTACGCTACAATGTAGTCTGACACGTCATACATAGAGCAGCGCTTTGACCGTTGCTTTTGTCTTGTTACCTTGTCTTACATGTTAATGATATGCAATTTTCTTTCCCTAACGTCTTTTGTAGTAATAGGCTAATAGCACCGCCCCGCTCTTTGGTCACTAACTAACGCCCTTAGCCTCATCCAGTATTGATTTCGCCATATTTCATCACAAAATCCAAATCTCCCAAATAAATATATTTGGAAGTTTCCAATTCGAAAACTATAACCAAAGCTAGTATTTATGAAGTTGAGACGATATTTTCAAACTAACATCTAGAAAACAAAATATGGAAAATATAACTGGAAAATATTTGTTTTAGTGTTAATAGAAATATCCACAAATTGTATTGAAAAAAATTACAATCTTCATGAACCGGAATTGTTATTTTGCTTTTGTAAAACTCACTGAAAATTAGATACTTTGTAGCAACAACCAACTGATCCATATTAAATATGAAGCAAATAAAATATTGCATGCAAAAAGGTGTCGTTGCGGTAATAAATTGTTGCTTTGAAGTGTCTGCTTTGAATCCACTAAATATGCATTATTATAGAGGCTAACAAATGTTCATTGTTACAGAGGTTAATTACTTTAGCTAACAAATATGCATTGTTATAGAGGTTAATTAGTTACTTTAGATGACAATCTCCACGCCGACACTCCTTACAACATTCTATAATTCCAGAATAGGAAGAAACCAGACTTTTGTCTTGGGTACCATCTTATCTAAATTGCCAGAATCCAATTTGTTGTTCCTATTTCTGAAATATTGGTGCAATCCCAATTCCAAAATCCATGTGTGGAAGTCACTTGGGTTCGAATGTCATTTATTTATTTGTTTTGAAAAACTGGGTTTGAATGTCATTTATGAATTTTTGTAAGAACCAATTTCAACTTGACCTTCTATTTTCGTGACTAGTCAACTTTTTACAATTCCAGAATAACCCAGTTTGCAAAAATGATGATTTGCATCCATTTTTCAAAAGCAGTATATCTGGGATTCCTTTTATGAATAATATTTTCATTCCAATATTACAGAAGGAACTATATTTGCAGTTTAGAGAAACGGAGTTTTTTGCCTTAAAAAAGATAGAGCATTTTTTTTGGAATTTTGAGTGTACAAAATATTTTGTATTATATCAATTATTACTCAAAAATATAGTGTAAAAGATGGATCGTACAAATACATCGTAAACTCCATTGACCAATATTCCAAAATTCTATTTCATGTGTATTTAATTGCATCATTTCCAATTCACTTTATTCTCTTGCGTCTTGCATGCAACTGTTGTATAGGGAGGGTCAATGTCAAAAGTTGAGCAACTGACTGCATGCAAAGTCAACTTCTTTTTCTCTTGTTTCTTGCATACACAGACTGTATGGCGATGGTGTCAGTGAGCCACCGATAGCATGTGAAGTTATGAGACGGATAGAAATTGATGCAAAGCTGCCACGCTGGCATTTTTATCATGCTACTCACTCTCCCACCCCTCCACGTTGGCAGACAGCTGAAAATCCCTAAGCACTGACGCGCATCCTCGTCCGTCGGATAAGGGACGTTAGAGCTACCCTCGGTGGTAGAAAATCCGGGTTGCTATGGGCTTCATTTTATAGATGGAAAAGGGGAAGGGGAAGGGGTGATCCGGCTGCTCCTCGGCCGGAATCGATGCGTCATCGTTTTCTCTGCCGCGTGGCCGTTTTCGTAGCTCAACATCGTGTGGCCTATCAGTTCTTGGTAACGGAAGAGAGGGGAAGAACCTGAAGCGCGAAGAGACGGCGACGATGGTGGTGGCACTTCGGTCGATTCTAAGGAAAACGATATGCAAGGGGAAGCTGGGCTGCGCTGGGCTTCCTAGGCCGCGGTGCTGGGCCTAAGGCCTGACAGGGTGGGGCGGAGAGGGAGGTTGGGCTACGGCTTAGTTGGTTGGGCCGTTTGCTAGGCCATTTGGGCGACGTGCGGGCATGAACAATGCCTAGCCTGCTGCTGCTGCGTAAAGCTTGATGTTATATTTTTATTTTTATTTATTTATTTTGGCTTTTGCTAGGTGGGCAAGGCGTTGAGCGTGTGAGGGAAAAAAAATTGGGCTAGCTGGAAGGTTTAGGCCCGGCTGGTTTGGGGTTTCCTGTTTTTTTTTTTTTTTCTAATTCTAAGGCTTACACACAAAACAAAACACTGTTAAAAAGCGTGCAAAATATATCAAACTAAAGGTACAAAATTCTATGCGACCTATATGCCTATATGTCATGAGATGAAATGCATGAATTAAAATTTTTATTTTGAAATCTTTTTATTCTTAATCTAAACATCACATGAAATGACGATTATTTTACATGAAATGACCATTATTACTTGACATTTATATGTTTCGAAAAACAGGATGTTACAGGACACCTCCTGTAATACCACCATAATTGCAACGAGAGCCTTCGTGTGGGGTACTTCGTGACTCCACCTTGCCTTCTGAAGCTCCCTACCCTTCATAGTTTTCATGTTCCTTCCCATTAGGCCTAGCCCAAGGGCCTCCGCAGTCCCGAAGTTCCTTCTCCACACTTCGGGACACCCTTGGGCTGGCCCAATCCTCATTGGTTGTGACCTTCGTAACCACAACACACCACGTACACATCGTTTAAGAACATATATGGACACCTTTCACGAGATTATCATAGATATGAGCAGGGTCCACGCTCCGAGTGTATGTCCCCCTCGCAACCGGGGTTCGTCGGGTCCAAGGATGAACCACACACCCTCCATCTACTCACAAACCCGTGCATCCACCATGACCGACACTTAGCGCAAAGGGTGGAGAGACCGCCCAACACCAGGACTCTCAAGTTACATCAATTTACCAACTCCCATACAAAGGTATGCATTTGGAGTCACAACGAACGATCCTCAACCAACACGCACGGGGCTATGGCGAACAAGGGCCAACCTTATCACTGCATCCCACACATGTACTTCCCCGTGCGGTCTCCAATTTATTCATGTGAGGCTAACAATATTGAAACCTAGACCGACAGGTCTCCAAACCGCTTCGGTATTGCTACCGATGACTCCATTAAGCATAGCATTACTAATGGAAAAGATTTTACCTATCCAATAACCACAGGCTTAGGGACCATAGTGCAATTAAGGTTGCGTCCAACTCCTAAAACTAATGCACAATACATAACATAGACATATGTGAATGAAAATCAGAAACTTAACAACAAAGGATTATGCACCGGGGCTTGCCTTTGTTTTGGTTGAAGTTAGCACACTCGGTATTGTTCAACTTAGAGGGCTGCTCCTTGTAGTTTTCCTTCTTCGGTCTGGGTCCCCATATGAATGCAATGTATGATGTGAGTATCGATGAATACATCGATATTCTATTCGTGGAACTTTCTCAATAACTACTCGAGTTAACAATATGCTCGTGACATGAACATGATTATGCACGAAACAATGTGTTTGCATATGGATGAGAAATCATATTTTTAGATCAAGGGGACAAACTTCTAATTAAATAAAACATAGACTAAGCAATATAAAAGCATGCCTTAGGTTTAAAATGAAGCATGATCATGGCAATAATGTAGTATGTGGCATTGCTAGAGTTCTATATGGCAACATGAGCATGACATAGGATGCATCGAAGATAAACAGTTTAATCTACCTTGCTGCCATTTACATAAAAGAGCTCATGATAGATGTGTTCATGCATAAAAGTAATGCTTGGACATAACTTGTGCATATAAAGCTATATGGCAATACGTGATGGAACAACATGACTTAGCAAAACTTAAACGAAGCAAATAGTGCAACAAACCATTTCATGCATTATCTCCGTGAAATGACATACAAGAATCATAAACAAGGTTACTAACATATATGCACTAAGTATAGACCTTTGCACGCATGAACAACGATAATATAGCAATACGACATTTTATGCCAATATGAACTTAACAACCTTAAAATTCAGCAACTAATGCTACAAAACACTACTATACATGAAATTTGTAAAAATCATAATTTGCACATCTTAAGCACCAGAAACAAATCATCCGAGATTTTTGTATGCATTTTCTAATTAAAACATTTATAGGTAATTATATGCTATATAAGGAAGGAATGCTAAGCATAGCAAAACATGTATGAATGCATCAAAATCATGCACTAGGGGGCACAACATATTATAAATGGTGCATATGTCCATTTTGATGAATTTTACATTTTTTCCAAGATTTAATTTCTGATTTTAAGGGCTTAACAAGATGCCATTTCTTTTTGCATAAAACTTTAATTTCTTGCACAGAACCATCGGTCACAAAGTTGACCATTGCAAATTTCATCTCTCAAGGATTACAAAAAGTCATTATTGCATTTTCCCATTTTTATTTTTCAAGTTATGGATTTTTAACTAGTTTGAAAATTTATGAAATGAAGGGTGAATAGTAACAAAGAACAAAGTGGGGTGGCGACCAGCAAACTTCTATTTCTCCTAGATCGGGCGGTCAAATTGTGTGGGAGATGATTTAAGGGGTGTACGTTGCGGTGATTAAGATTCCCCTATGCGCAAGTCAGCTGGATACTTACTAGTTTGGATGAATCCCTTAGCAAAAAGGAGCTTGATGTTGGAAAAGAAACTTACTTGCATGGAAGTTCTCCATGGGAGGGAGGAAGAGGGTTCTTGAGGTAGGGAATAGAAGGTTGTGGCACACCTTCATAGATGTGTGGGAAGAGTTGGGGTGGAGACGGATGGTGGAACAAAGCTTCCTCCACCGAGGAACAACCATAGTTGCTAGCTTGAGTAGAAAAAAAAATGGAGATGACCATGACCATGACATATGATGAGGACATCACACCCTCGGATATAACCAACACTCCTCCACTACACATATTCAAGGTCAAAAACTAGAGCACGACAATTGAATTTACGGGTGAGCATATTCCTAATGATCTCTTTATTTATATTTGAGAATATATTACTACCTAATGAGTTAATTATTGTTAGGAACCATGGAGATGACGATAATGTGATTAAGGAGGAGGTTAGAGGCGTGGAGGACCAGCAAGGACGTCCATGTCAAGTTGGAGGCCCAAACAAAGTCGACTTCAATTCTGTTTCGGAGTCCAGAAACAGCCTGCACCAAAACGGACGCCCTGGTCGCATACGAAGTCCGTTTGGGACGTTCTTTATATGGATGGAAACATAATTTGATAACCTTTCCATTGCCACTGGTCGCATATCAAAATTCATCCCGAGTCATCGGGAATTGCCGAAATACTAAGACGTCCAGAAACTGTCTCGGTGTTGCACCACCGTTTTTGGCCTTTGGACCGTGTATTTTGTTGAGCCCACTTAGGGCTGCGTCCAGGGTGAGATGGACGACCCTAGGGAGCTCATAAGCAGCCGCCGCCCCTTCCTTAGGGTTTGGGTTTTGCTTAGATTATTCTGTTTAGACAGTTTCGCCGTTTATCGGTTTGTAAGACCCCAACTCGTGAGATTAATCATACATCTGCAAATTTGGTTGCATTCTTTCTTGTTCTTGCTTGTGTTCTTGATTCGCAGGCAGGGATTAGCCTTCTTGGCGAGGTCAACCGTGCAACGCCGGTTGATAATCATAGAGGACGTGGTGCTGCGATTGCGGGATTCGAACGTGTTGTTCAGGAGCCGGATCGATTTGTGTCAAGCCTCCGCCAAATCGTTGTTTATCGGAACCTTTCGGTAGATCGGGACACCCCGTACACATCAAGTGGTATCGAGCTTCGGGTGCACTCGTCAGGTTCCCCCTATCCTCGTTATTTTGTTTCGTCCTTGTAACACCCCGGAATTTCAAATTCGGGTTATGCATAAAAGTCACTAAATTTTAAAACTTTTTGAAGCATGTTTGAATTTTATCTAAAAGTTAAAATTGAAATTATATTTTCTTTCTTTCTTTCTTCTTTAAGAAAAAGAGTTATTCTTAAACTCAACCAATTAATATAAGTTATTTTGTTTATAAAGATTCTTTGTTCAACTTTTACAAATGCACCTATGATTTGCTTTGGTTATGAAAATAAATTATTGAAAAGTTGTATTTGATTTATGAAAATAATTTATTTCAAAAAGCATTATTTTATACAATATATTTTCTCTTTGTAAGCAAAATGAGAGCTTTATCATTTCATGTGAGAAAAAGGAGCTACTTTCGAAAATAAATAAAGCTTGATTAATAAAAGCTTCTGGTTTGAGAAATACCCTTGATTTATGGTTTAAATACTTTAAATAGGTGAAAATGGCTTATCAAATAAATGTCTTTGATTTATTGAATTAAGAAAATAGTTGTTTTATAGGCTCATGTGATTTATAAAAGAATTTATTTCATAATAACTATTTTGGTTTAAAGCATTTTTAATTTTCCAAAGTGTTTTAAATTCAACAATTAAAAAGAGTTTAGTTACCTTCAATTACTTTGATTTGGAAACCAATTAATTCCGTACTATTTTTTTTACCTAATCTAAACTAAATATAAGAGTTAGATTAAACATTTATATATTGTTTGAATGCATTCATGCTGGTAATTTGCATTGGGTCTTTGTTGTGTGGAAAATGTATTTCAAATACTGAGTAAAAATGGATTGGAATTAGTTGTAAATATGAATAGGATTTATAAAAAGAAAAAGAAAACCCAATTGTCTTCTAGGCCGAGTTCCCTCCCGAGGCAGGCCCAAGCTGTATTTCTTTCTCTCTCTGTTGTGATCCAAACCTAGGCTTCCGTATCCTTATTTTCCTTTTTTTTTCCTTACGGCCTATTTTTTTGTTTTCCTCTCACGTAGCCAGCTGTTCCACGAGCCCAACCAGCACAACAACTCTGAAGCCGATGTGTTTGACCCAGCACAAAGTCTAAGCCACGGTAGCAGCTCACGCAGCCCACGAGTCGTCTTCTTCGTCTTATAGGATACGGACTCCACCGCCGCCTCGTGCGTTCCTTGCACCAGACCAATCCCTATCTCCGAGCCCGTACGAGAAGGTCCGCCCAACATCTATAAATCATCGCCTGGTTCGCCCCTGGAAGCCCTCACACCGAAGCCGCCACCTCTCGTGCCCTAGCCGCAGCTCCTCTCGCGCAGCCGCCGCCATTAGAGCTCCAACGTCAAAGTCGTCAAGTTGCAGCCAGGGAGCCGTCCTCAAGTCGCCGTGAAACCTAGAAGGAAGTCTGGAGCAGTTCCCACCGATTTCTGAAGTCGCCATCGAGTTCTGCCGTCGTAGACGCCGTTAAATTGCTGACGCGAATGATCGTCGATCTCTTGCCTCCGTCAAGCCACTCCGCAGCCAACGTCCTAGGTGAGTTCGTTGTTTACTTTTGTTGCTCCAGAACAAACGCGATGCAAAGCCGAGCCCTCCAGCCAAGAACGACCAGCACCATCATGTGCTGCCATGCGATCACGTTAGAGCTTTGCCCAGCCAGCTGCTCTGTTCTTTTTGCAGTTAGATCCTCTATTTAGCAATAACGAAACCTGGTCGCTGCTTTACAAAAATAAATATAGTCTTCTCTGCTTTATTATAATAAAATAAATATATTGTTTTCCATGTAAAAGTTATTGTTTTATGTTTGATTGAATTAATTGTTTATGTTTTATAAAGATAATTTAATTTATTTGCTTATTTTTCGAAATAGATTATTTTGCAACCCTAACCTTTATGATTTCCATAGAATAATGTAAAATATGCTTTTAGATCAGAAATAAATTTCCTTCCTGTTTATTTTGCGAAAAAATAATTTATTTATTTCATCTCTCTTTATTTACAAATAAAATAATCTTTTACTTATTCCTGTTGCATAAATATAATTAATTATTTATGGGAAAAAGGCTATCTTGCATTTAAACCCTAGATTTTGAAACATTCTTATCTTATTGCTTGTAACTCCAATTAAGGTGATTCTTGCGCTCACACGATCGTAGCGACGTGTACTATTTATTAGTACTGTTTTCATACTCATTAGATATTGTTTGATGTATTGTTCCTTAGTTTGCTTGTGTGCTTGTGCATGTTTTTGTATCGGTGTGATGTTAGTTAGAAGAATGAGCATTTCGAAGACCTCAAGAGCAAGAATTGAAGACATGAGCAGCAGCAAGGGGAAACAGACAAGTGTCCTTGATGCACATTGCGCCTACTTCTTTACTATCTGAATTTACTTTTTGTGCATTGCATTTAATTTGAATCCTATTGTGTCATATCTTATTCCATACTATTTCCTTGTCGCCTTGGCTTTGGTGTAGTGTTATAGTATGGGTACGTCACTTGCTAGTTGCTATTAATGGGGTTCAACTTGAACTAAATACTAATCTTGACTAATTGTCCACTTGAACATAATGATCAAGAACTGGTAATGCTTTTTAGCAACATGGAACTTAGGTGATCCCGACAGGAGGATTGTCGATGATGGTGCCGGTGCACACGGTGAGTTGTGGTGGTACCTGTTTGGGATCATAAGGACCGATTCTTGGAGCGGCAACCCAGGACTTCCGCACAAAGCACGGGGCTGATAATGGGTAGGTAAGGTTTAGTACCGAGGTAGCTTCCCGGTTCTGCGAGCGTCGAGGAAGGATGAAGGAAGAAGGTGTCTTCCGGATTCGGGCGAGGAAAGGCGGAGTACTTGAAGCCACGGTGCAAGAGGGGGCCCTGGGTGATGCGTCACTTTGATGGCGGCGAAACCTTAGCATGGGTGTTTTGCAAGCTGGGAAGTCCTTTGAAAGACCTTGCGGTGATCTCTTGGCCTCACACCTAAGGAAGTGTGCTGGTATAATGGAGGTTTTAGTCACCGACGGGTGATGGAATCACCGACCTGTGGGTAAAGTTGTGCCACCTCTGCAGAGTGTAAAACTGTTATAACAGCCGTGTTCACGGTCACGAACGGCCTGGATCCTCACGAGAACTAGAGGGTATGGACGGGTGGAGTAACTCGTAGGTTGCTACAGGCGGGGTAACCTGTAGTGTGGTTGGCTACAGAGCGAGGTAACCTGTAGTGTGATTTACTACAAGCGGGGTAACTTGTAGGTGTTGTTTACTCGCAAGTAGGCTAACTTGCGAGTGGTTGACGAGTGGGGTAGCCTCGTTGGTTCATATTCACTTAGTAAATAGGTTGCTTAAAATAACTTGACTAGTGTAGGTGCTTTCTGTTGCAAACCATGTGTTAGCCTTCCTTTCATTCAGCTTACATGTCATGTATTCCCACACTTGCTGAGTACGACATATACTCACTCTTGCTATTTCCTTTTTGCTACCAACTACTGCTGCTCGGAAGATGGAGAAGACCACCGATGAGAAAGGTCTAGGCGTGCGAAACCCCTGGTCGATTGCCTGTGGTGTTATGGAGTCTTCCGCTAGCATATATTGTATTTAGTCCTTTGAGACAATATCGATGTAAGTATTCGATTTATTAAAGACATTGTTCTTTTATCACATTATTTGTCCTGTATGCGTGAAAACTTGTTCCCGGGCACGCATACGGATGCATTCGGTTTTGGTCGTTAAAACCGGGTGTGACAGATCCTAAACTCCAGAAAATTGCCCTACAAAAATAGTTATTCGCAGTGTATCTGCTGTCCTATATCACCTTTGTGCCTCGCAATTTTCAGTTTGGTTTGCGTTTCTGAATTGTAGTCCTTCGGATTGTCATTGTGTCACTGGTCTTAGTTTGTTTCACTCTTTTCTCTAGTTTGAGGTGTGATTTGTTGAGTCTGTTGTCTAGGGTCGAGTAAAAGAATTAAAGCAAAACTTAGCTGTGCTTGTCCCTGCTTTTAGAGAAGATTCTTGTCTTTTGGGCTTGTGTCACGTGAAAAAAGAGAGAAGTGTCTTGTTTTGTAGCTTGTGTCAGGAAAAAAAGGAATAAAAAAACCGCACCAAAAAAAAAAAGGGAAGGGAACGGAACATTGTTGATTGAGCCTAGAGGCAGGGTGCTTTAGTTGGAACCTTGCCAATGAGTGTTGTCGTTTTAGTTATGTGAGTGCATCCATTCATTGAGTTTTATACCACTCTATTGTAATAAAAAAAAAGAGAAAGAAGCAAAGAGTGCCAAGAAAAAAAGAAACAATAAAACGTAAGGAGGTGCTGAAAAAAAAGAGTAGAAAGAGCCACACCTAAAAGAAAGATAAAGAAAATCAGAGTTGCTTGCATCCTTTGTGTCCTTTGTTGAGTCATTGCTTCTTGTTTGCTTGAACTAGGTGAGAGACAAGTTTAGGTCGGTGACATTAACATACTTGGGACTATTATTCAGTTTTGCAATTCTGAATTGAAATTTTGCAATTCCTTGCTACTATATTTTGCCTATCCAAACTCCACATATATCCTTCGAACAATCACAGGTTTTGACCCTCGCAATTGTTGGCTCACACTCTCCTGGTATCCTTTGCTTTGCTCATAGTAAGAACCTTGTAAGAGCTTGGTTAGATGCTTCCATTTGCATATTGAGAGTTTTCACTGTTCATACATAGTAGTGATAGGAAAATATACTTCGTGTGTTTTCTTGTTTGCTGCTAACAATGACATGTGATAATATGAGTATTCTAGCACAACGAGTATTGAATTCTCAAATGGAGAAGATGGAGCAAAATCGAGTAAATAATTTATTCCAAACTTTCTTTGTTGTGATGAATCGACGTTGTCGTGTCGTAATTGATGGTGAAACTAGCCACAACATTGCAAGTGTTGAGCTGGTCAAGAAGCTTGACTGGACCACACAACCGCACCCACATCCATATTATATTCGATGGGTAAATTGTTGTGAGAAGATTAAGGTAACCAAAATTGCACGGATCAATTTTTTTTGGTACTTATAAGGATAGTGCAGATTTTGATATAGTGCCTATGCAAACATGTCATTTGTTGCTAGAAAACTTTGGAGTAATAGAAATAATGTTGTACACAATACCATCACTAATAGATACTCTTTCAAATATAATGGCACTAAAATTGTTCTCAAACCTTTGAGTGCTGTTGAAATTTTAGAAGCTGATCAAGAAAGATTTGAGAGAAGAAAGAATGAACCTTATAGAAAAGAACGGGTGATTTCACAAGTTGCAACAATTTCATATAAATCTGAGTTGTTAAATGACGAACATATTTCTTTGCCTTTTGTTGGAGCTAATATCTTACAGCATGTACAACAAGAAGATGAGGTGAATAATGTTGAGGTGCCAACGGCCTCATTTTATATTTCAAAACAATCGCTTCATCATGAATCTAATACTCATGCTGAAATTGAGAGCAAAGGTAATGCTACACTCATGGACTGTGAGATTTCTCATGATGTGCTGAATGTTTCCACCAATCATACTAATATAGAGCAACATCTAGTGGAACCTTCTCTTGAATTACCTTTGTCACAAGTTGACTTTCCTGCTGGTCCTTATGATAAAGATGTGTTGTGTGCTAGTGCTTCATTTATACCTTTGCAACAACGAATGAATGAAAATACTTGTGCTAATAATATAACCTTGCTTCCGATTGCTTCTGAAATTGATGAGTTGAAATTGTTGTCTTGTTTAAGTACTTTAGTTTACATTGAATTTGATACTCTATGTGATCTAATTAGTTTGGAGAAGAAATTTTTATGTGCTGAATTGCCTTGGTTGCCTAGACATACATATCACTATATACGAAACTATAATTGTCAAGGACAATATATGGTGCATCGAGTTTATATTTGTTCGAAACAAAAATCTACTTTGTTTGGGCAACAATATGATGAATTAGAGGGCTATAGTAACACTAATCATGTAAAATGCAGTTGCTCTAGTTTTGTTTTTAAGAAACAGGCTATCTTCCAAGAAGGGAAGCATTGTTGGTTTTCACCTACGATATCTTCTACAACTATGGTCAAACCGAGGACAGATTCTTTTCAAGGAGAGGAGAACAATAAGGAAATGGTATCCTTCAAAACAATCATTCAAGCACCAACGACGCCGAGGACGGCTTTTCATCAAGAAGGGGAGGATGATGAGGACATCACACCCTCGGATATAACCAACACGCCTCCACTACACATATATAATTCAAGGACAAAAACTAGAGCACGACAATTGAATTTACGGGTGAGCATGTTCATAATGATCTCTTTATTTATATTTGAGAATATATTACTATCTAATGAGTTAATTATTGTTAGAAACCATGGAGATGACGATAATATGGTTAAGGAGGAGGTTAGAGGCGTGGAGGGCCAGCAAGGACGTCCATGTCAAGTTGGAGGCCCAAACAAAGTCGACTTCGATTCTGTTTCGGAGTCCAGAAACAGCCTGCACCAAAACGGATGCCCTGGTCGCATACGAAGTCCGTTTGGGACGTTCTTTGTATGGATGGAAACATAATTTGATACCCTTTCCATTGGCGCTGGTCGCATATCAAAATTCGTCCTGAGTCGTCGGGAATTGCCGAAATACTAAGACGTCCAGAAACTGTCCCGGTGTTGCACCACCGTCTTTTGGCCTTTGGGCCGTGTATTTTGTTGAGCCCACTTAGGGCTGCGTCCAGGGTGAGATGGACGACCCTAGGGACCTCATAAGCAGCCGCCGCCCCTTCCTTAGGGTTTGGGTTTTGCTTAGATTATTCTGTTTGGACAGTTTCGCCGTTCATCGGTTTGTGAGACCCCAACTCGTGAGATTAATCATACATCTGCAAATTTGGTTGCATTCTTTCTTGTTCTTGCTTGTGTTCTTGATTCGCAGGCAGGGATTAGCCTTCTTGGCGAGGTCAACCGTGCAACGCCGGTTGATAACCATAGAGGACGTGGTGCTGCGATTGCGGGGTTCGAACGTGTTGTTCGAGGAGCCAAATCGACGTGTGTCACATCTTTGCCAAATGAAGAGTTATCCGAACCTTTCGGAGGATCAGGACCCTAGTCCACATCATTTGATATCGGAGCTGGACCCATGTTAAGAAGGGGAGAATGATAAGGACATCTTCCATTATTACCCGCTGGCAAAGACGCAACAAAGATGGGCTAGTCCCGGTTGTAGTCGGGTGGCGACCGTGTGAGCCTCCGAATAATCCCACCTTGCTTAGCTTGGGAAGAGGAAACCACCTTAAAAGGGAGAGCCACCCTTCCCCTACCGGACTAGTCTTTTAGGGAGATTGGGCCTTTCTCCGAGTGGGTGCGCCGGAGTTGTGGTGCTAAAACTGCGGGGGCCAGGTCGTGTGTACCCGAGCCGGATCGGTGTGTCGTGCTACCGGAGTTGTGGTGCTTTCAGGTCGTGGATCTAGAATCGGGTCGGTGTGTCGCACTTTTCCAACCCCACCCGGGCCAGGATGTATCAACATAGGCTTGGCTCTTGACCATATGGGGGAGGAGGAGGACGTCCTGGTGCCTTCCTGGGATGGCTAGCTAGTGGGATACTTAGTAGAAAAGGAAGCAAAGAGAAAAGAGAGAAACGGTGGGTCCCACAAGTTGGAAAAAATCTGCCAACCTTATTGTTGCAGTCAAGAGCAAGTCAACCTGATTTTTGTTGGGGTTGCCAATTTTTGTGGTGGTGTAGCATAAAATTTGCGACAACTTTTATATCGAACTTTTCTTGAGATGCCTACAAAAATTAATTAAAATCCCACACCAAAAACTATTTTCTGCTTTTATTGAATTTGTAGGGCTATTTAACCTTTACTAAAAATTATGGTAAAATCACTAAAATTCCTATTTTTGAATATGCACAAATATTGGTATGGTTATGTTAAGATTTTGCCCTAGATTAAGCTTTAAATTTGATATTTATCTGCAAATTTGCAAAATCATAGAAAACATAGTAACCTTTCCAACGGGTCCTAAAACACCTTAATATCCTAAGGCAATTAAAATTTATAGCAAACTCATTGTCAACCTGGTTTTTGCCAAAAGTTTGGCAACTCCGGAATTTCCTGAGACTCTGAAAACTTTCTCTGTTATTGCCAAATTTTAACACTTTAGAAACTTTTGCAGGCCAACCTGATACTACAAAAGTTGTAGGGCATGATACAAGCTTTCCATAATGGGGTAGATCACTTAATTTGGATAAGTAACTAGGGAGATATCACAATTTTCGTGAAACCGGCCTATCGGTCGGGGTTTCTGCCGACCGCAAATTGATTTTTCGAGCCAATTTCGTTTCTTGCATTTTATCGGTACCAAGACTATGTGGGTTGTTCAAGCTTGATAAATTTTAGTTTGTGAACTTGTTTCAAATGCACATGATATGAATGGAATGTATGATGACATGTAATGTCGCTTGCCTACGGCCTTACCAAAAGTTAAAATGTGTGACCGGTATATAAGTGATCAACTCGAAATTTTTGTGGCAACACACACACGTTCTCAACACAATTGCTACGCGATCTAAGGTTTGTGATTAGCATACCTACAAAATATCATTTCAGAAATAGTACATCAAATTCAAAAGAAATTAGGAAAACAAATAACAGTTCTACTATATATGTAGTTACGATCCATTGAAGGGATCTCCACGTGGATTGCCACGGTGCCAACATTGTCCCGTATTATTACTTCCGCGAGGCACGAGTGCTAATTTAAATTGCGAACGTACCTTGGCCAAGCCATAGGTGCAATATTAAACCAGCATAACACATGTTAGTTTGCCACTTCTATACTATTATAGACCTTAATTGGGCTTACTCTTTCATCCCTCCCCTACGCCGCAGCATGCCGTCGGCCGCCTCCAGTGGCCCACCACCTTTGGACCCCACAAAGTGGTCACCCTAGTCACGCGCATCATTATGACCAAAGCTGAGCTCCTAGCTCATCGCCATTTGCCGTCGGCTGGACCTTGTCGGCGCGGGCCGCCGCTGTCACACCTGATTTTAACAACCAAAACCGAATGCATCTGCATGCGTGTCCGAGGATAGGTTTTCACGCACACGGGACAAATAATGTGATAAAAGAACATTGTCTTTATTAAATCGAATAACTTACAATAATATTGTCTCAAAGGACTGAATAAAATATACGCTAGCGAAGACTCCGTAACACAACGAGGCAATCGACCAAGTGATTCGCATGCCTAGACCATTCTCATCGGTGGTGTAGTGCAAACCTTCTCCATCTTACGAGCAGTAGTTCATTATAGCAAAAGGGAAATAGAAAGGTGAGTACATGTAGTACTCAGCAAGTGGGGAAAATAAATGACATGTAAGCTGAATGAAAGGAAGGCTAACACATGGTTTGCAATAGAAAGCACCTACACTAGTCAAGTTAGCAACCTATTTACTATATGCAAATGATCCAACAGGTTAACCTACCTGTCAACCACTGCAAGCTACCCCACTTGCAGCAAACCACACTATAGGTTACCCCACCTGTAGCAGCCTACGAGTTACTCCACGCGTCCATACCCTCTAGTTCGAGTGAGGATCTAGGCCACTCGTGACCGTGAGCAGGACTATTATAACAGTTTTACACTACGAAGAGGTGGCACAACTTTACTCACATGTCGGTGATTTTGCCCCCCATCGGTGACTAAAGTCTCCATTCCGCCAACACACTTGCCTTAGGTGTGAGGTCAAGAGATCACCACATTATCTTTCAAAGGACTTCCCAGCTTGCGGAATGCCCACGCCAAGGTTTCACCGCCGTACCAAGTGACGCATCACACCGGAGGCCCCCTCTTGTGTTGGGGCCTGACGCGAGCTGGGCTTCGCGCGGAGGAAACGCACAGGACCCCCACGCGTTTGACACCCCTATCTTGCAAAGCAAGAGGGATAGTCGCACGAGGACCGCATCGGGAGACGTTCGACGAAGCGAACGTTCATTGCTCATACGTTAACGATACATCCACAATTTTTATATACATGTTTAGATACATGAGTGCCATATTTTACATCTGAACTTCAAGTGATTATTATAAATAGAGCTCGAAATTCAGATTTAATATAAAATGAGCGGAAGCGTAAAGATAATCTCGACGATAGTTGCCTAAAATGTAACATATCAAGCCCGAAGATGTGTCCATTCTTCTCGACAATCTCACCTGCACAAAAATGTTAACAACAAAACCCCGAGTATCTAATATACTCCGCAAGTCTTAACCGACAAAAATGGTTTCTAAAACCGAGTCCTAGTATGCAGGGGCTGACCGGGCTTGCTGAATATTGCCAAAAACAGCACTTATGTTAAGTCTAAAATTCCATGTTTTAGCCATATTAAGAGGGTTGTGACATAATTATAAATTTAGTGAGCAAGACTAACAAACATGGTTGCAATACATGAATTTAATACTTCAAAAACAGCAAGTTCATCATCATATTCCATGTCATTACTACGATGCGATCTGCTCGAGACAAGTGGTACTCATCACCGCGAGGGACGGCGATATATATCGATTTACATCCTGCATGAGAAACCCAAATGCACGACATACGCATCATGTAAGAACACGTATGGCCACGTTTCACGAGATTATAGATATGAGCCGGGTCCACCCTCCGAGTGTGCATTCTCCATGCAACCACAATAGCGTCGGGTTCAAGGGTAAACAACACACCCTCCGTCTACTCACAAACCCGTGCATCCACGGTGACCAACACTTTGCACAAAGGGAGGAGTGACCGTCCAACACTATGGCTCTCAAGTTACATCAGTTTATAAACTCCCATAAGAAGGGATGCATTTGGTACACAACTCAATACTTGCTCACGGAGTCACAACGAACGGTCCTCAACCGACACACACGAGGCTATGGCGCACAAGGGCCAACCTTGTCACCGTATTCCTACACATGCACTTCCCCGTACGGTCTCCAATTTAGTCACGTGATGGTAACAATATTTGAATCCCTAGACCGGGTGGTCTCCAAACCAATCGGTGTTGCTACCGATGACTCCATTAAGCATAGCATACTAACGGGAAAGGATTATACCTAACTAAAACCACAGGAACTAGGGCACATAATGCAACTAGGGTTGCGATCAATTCCTAAACATATGTGCACAATACATAAACATAGACATATGTGAATTTAAACCAAAAACTAAACAATTGGGATTATGCAGCGGGCCTTGCCTTGTCTTTGTTCGAAGTTAGCACTCTCAACCAAGTTCAATTCAGCGGTATCCTCTTCATGATTTCTTTCTTCGGTCGGGGTCCCTATATGGATGCAATGCATGATGTGAGTATGGATGCATACACAGATATTTAGTTCATGGAACTTTCTCAATAATGAATTAAAATGACAATGTCTTCATGAAATGAACATGCTTATGTACGAAATATGATGCTTGCATATGGATGATAGATCATGACTACATGTCAAGGGGACAAAATTTTAATTAAGAAAAACATGGATAAAGCAATATATAAGCATATTACTTAGAAGTAAAATAAAGGAAATGATCCTCTCCTAGCTAGGCAAAACATGGCACAAGAAGAAACATTTAAACTGCTAATCTTTTTATTATGACATAGGACTAAACATGGGCATAAGCATGGGAGATGTCAAAAATAAATATGCACATGCTACCCTACTGCCATGAATAACCATATAGCTGAAGATAAATATGGTCATGCATAAAATTTAAAGCTTTGACATGAATTAAGCATATAAGGTAATATGACAATATGTGATGCAACCAACATTGACTTAACAATCCTAAATGAAGCAAATAGTGCTACAAATAATTTCGTGCATGAATTCTGTATAAGTACATAAAAGAACCATAACTAAGCATACTAAACATGTATGCACAAAATGTAGACTTTTTCATGCATGGAGACATAAGTAATATGGCAATATGACATGCTAGGTCAAAATTATCTTGACAAAAATTCAAAATTAAGAAAACATTTTTACCAAGCAATTCTCAAGTAAAAGCTTATGTGGAAATTCATAAAGAGCAATAAAAGTATAACAAGCACATAAGCATGAATTTTTGGATAACAACCCTAGGCAATTTACTTATAGGGATTGATATACTACCAAAAGCAATAATGCTAAATATCATAAGAAAAACATGTATGAATGCATCATGATTATGTACCAGAGGGACCAATATTTCATGACAAATGTTCATGCCAATTTTCATGAATTTTACATTCTCCAAGATTTAAATATGGGTTTTAAAAGCTTAACAAGATGCCATTTCCTTTTGCAAAAAACTTTATTTTCTTGCACAGAAACCTAGGAAAAAGATGGACCATTGCAAGGTTCATGTTTCATGGATTCCGAAACATTTTAGTTTGCATTTTTCCCATTTTTATTTCAGGAGATATGATTTTTGCAAGCGTGTAACAATTTTTTCTATTTTCTGAAAATTCGATGTGAACTGTAACCAAGAACGAGAGAGGAGGATGGCGGCTACAACACCTAGGTTTTTGGAGATCTCGGTGATTTAATGGCATGGTCCATGAATTAAATGGCCTCTATGAGAAATCTAGTTAGAACTGACCGTGAAGGAAGAATCTCATGAAGAACCGATTGTGGGTTGTTTGACCGGTGTTGGAGAAGAACTTCGATTCCTGGCAGCTCATCGCGGCAGGGATGAAGAGGATGCTTGGGGAAGGTTTAGGGCTCCCCTGTACAGCTGCTAAAGACCTTAAGTGGAGTTTGTGCTGCCGGGGAAAAAAGGGTTAGGCAAAGGTGAGGCTGAGTTCTTGAGCTTGGCAATGGTGGCTTGGTTTTGTGGAAGACAGAGGAGGAGAATGACCTTGACTTGTGCTCTTGACCATAGAGAAGAGGGGAGGATCCCCATGACGTCCAGGTGAGGACCCTGGGCTGTACAACCGGTGGGAGTCTTAGGAGAGAAGGAAACAATGGGATAAGAGAGAAACGGTGGGTGTCACAAAGTTGAAAATTCTGCCACTTGTACTGTTGCAGTAAGAGCAAGTCAACGTGATTTTTATTGGGGTTCCTAATTTTTGTGGTGGTGTAGAATGCAATTTGGGACAACTATTATATAGAACCTTTCTCCAGATTCGGCCTACAAAAATTAATAAAAATCCTGCACTAGAAACTGTTTTCTGCTTTTACTGAACTTATGGGGCTATTTAACCTTTACAATAAATTATGGTAAAATTACTGAAACTCCTATTTTGAATACCCTTCATGATTATGCAAAAATATTGGTATGGTTATGTTAATATTTTTTAAAGTGTGTGCATAATAACCTATAGGCAATATTGAGAGCACTTGCATATGAGTTAAATATTGCACTATGGCTATGTGTCATTCTATGCACATTTTAACATAGCAACTTATAGACAGCAATTAAGCAATAAAACACTTCTAAATACCATCCTCATGATGAAACATGACTTTTCTTATGATTGAGCACCAGAAGCAAATAGATTTCATTTTTACTCATTTCTCGAAATAGAGCACTTTTCCCCTTTTAGTCAATTATGGCATCTATGCATCGGGAAGGCTACCATTTAAACAAACTAAACGTACAATACTCACTGAACATAGCATCTCTGTTGAAACATATGATTGAGCACCATAAGCAAATATCTAGGCATTTAAATATGCACTTTCTCTAGTTAGACAAATATGGCAATTATGTACTATATGAACACATTATGACCAAAATGATCCAAACATGACCCAATTCACTAACTTCGGGTAAAATATGATGACACATGCCGGTAAGAGTGTGTTTGTCCATTTTGGTGAAGTTTGCACATTAAAACCATTTAAATTTGTTACTTTTTGTGCTTAACATCATAGGGTCTTAAAGTACTCGGAACTTTAATTTTTACCACAGAAACCTATATGGTAACTAGTCTGATTGCAAAATACACTTCTCAAGATTTTTAAAAAGTTCTTATTTGCCTAAATCCGAGATCCCTAGCAAAAGTTATCGATTTAATAAAATCTAATGTTGCTCGGGTTAGTTAACGTGATGGGTCCATTGCAAAGTACAAGTACTAAGCTTTCCATAAAGTCTTCATTTGCATTTTTCCGACTTGTAGTTTTTGAGATATGCATTTTTCAAAATCCATAAATGTTCACTAATATTACAAGAATGCCACTAGGTTTTTAAATCGAATGCGGGGTGCTCATGGTGTGGCCCTCACTGCTGTGCGTGTTTTGATGTGGGGAAGAGAATGGTGGGGTCGCCGGTGGCGAGGAAGGTGGAGCTCGCGTTATTAATTCGAAGCAAATTTGCACTTCGCCCCTAAACGACTAAGTGGGGGGGGGGAGGGGGGAGTCGGGTTTATTTAAACAAAACGATGCGTAAAGCCGCAAAGGGGCTCGCTTCTTTGTTCGAAGAAAATCTGCACTTCGCCCTTAAGCGACTAAGTTGGGGGGGGGGGTTGTGGCGTTTTATTTAAACAAAACGATGCGTAAAGCCGTAAAGGGGCTCGCGTTTTCATTCGAAGCAAATCTGCATTTCGACCCTAAACAACTAAGTGGGGGGGGAGAGTGGTGTAACAGCCCGTGTGTTTGTACCTTCAAAATTCGAATAAAAATCAAAATCGGATGAAGTTTGTGCAAATTCGGAAAAGAAATAAATCCGGAATCACTTTAGTTTGAATTTTCTCGCGCTTGGGCCGATTCTTCTGCCGCGGCCCAGCCACCCTCTCTCTTTCTCTCTTTCCCTCTTCCCCGCGGCGGCCCACCCTTCCTCCTTTTCTTTCCCTTCGCGCGGCCCAGCAACCCGAGCAAGCCCGGCCGGGCCCGAGTTCCTTTTTCTTCCCCGCGGCGCCCGTACGCGCGTGCGCGCCCGTGAGCCGCACCCCCACCGTTGCCCATCGTTTTCCGCCTCGACGTCGGCCGGCCCCGTGCCCGGCAAGTCCGCCTGGATTCTAGCGGACTCCTCTGCCGTCCCGTGCTCCCCCTTCTCCTTTTAAACCCGGCTGGCGCCCAAACCTTAGCTTCCACTCTCGCCGCCATCGCCAATCCAAGGTCGCCACGGGTGAGCTCATTGGCATCTGCGTGTTCCTCATCCTCCGCTTGTTGCGTTCCTGCTCATCGCATCGTCTCGCTTGCGGCCGTCAACTCTTCCGTCCCCGCTCGTCGTCTCCGGTGCAGCTCGTCCCCTCTCTCTTGCCGTTCTGCGATCACCGTCGTGCACCGCCTCTCCGGCGCTGATTCCCCCGTTGTCGTTTCCTTGCGGCGCCGGAACACGTTCGAGCGTGGTCACCGCTCGGGTTGTGGCCATCGTCGTCGTCCGCCGCCGCCCCTCTCCGTCGCGCGACGCCGACAAGCCTCCTCCACCTCGCCGGTGAGCCGCGCAAGGACCCTGGTGAGTCGCCGCCTCAATCCCCCTCCTTTTCCCTCGGGATTAGTCCCGATTTGGTAGCCTCCGTCGAGGTCCGGCCGCCACGTGCCATGAGCGCCGGTGTGCTCGAGCTTCCGTCGAGCTCATGGTGATCCGGGGAGCCGTGATGCTTCGCTGTAGACGATAGTTGCTTGTGCGCGTGGTTGTTTGGAAAAAGGAGCTAGCTTTTGTATGTTTCGGCGGCGCATGACGGGGCTCCGCCGAAACCTTTGGGGTCTGCGGTAGGTTCCGTTAGCCTCGCGCGTAGATGAGCTACCGTTTAGCGTAGGTTTTGTGCGTTGTGGTTGAGTCCGGGGGTTTCCCCTCTTCGCGCCTCCGCCGGCGAGGTTCCGGCGAGCCCGTGCCGGCGCTCCTCCGTGAGTCGGTGGTCGCGACTAGTGCTGGGCTGGTGCGCGTGAGACGGCTGCATCCGTGGCTGGTCTCCGTTTAGCCGCCGGCGAGCTACCGCGGCCGAGCGACGCGATTCCGGCGAGCCCCCTGTCCTGGCCTCGGCGGCGCCGCCTTCTCTCGGTGGTGCTGGCGTGGCTAGCCACGTGGCGGAATTTCTGCCGATGTGGCACCACCGTGGCCGAATCTCTTCCGACGTGGCTCCGAGGTGTCGTCTCGCGTAGCGGCTGCGTGGCGTCCACGTGGCTGAAGTAATGCCACGTGGTGCTGACCTGTTGAGGTTTTGATCTGCGTGGCACGGGCGTGGCGCTGACGTGGTGCCCGCGTGTCAAGGAATATTCCGAGAGAATATTCCATTTCCTTTTATTGGATTTTCCCGAATCCCATAATTCATTTATCTTTGGAAATTCATATCTTTTCTTCGGAGCGTCGAGAAAAATACGCGGTTGGTTGCGTTGGATTCGTAGCGACGAGATCTACGCGTTAGTGTAGTTGTTATCCATGTTCTAGTGTTGTAAATTCCATCGCCCGTTTCGTTACTCTCGTACTTTCCTCGTTTTGCGTGCCTAACCCGTTTCGTACGTTACGTCCGCCGAGAGCTACGAGGAGTTTCTGCCCGTACCGCATATTTAGGAGTTCCCGCCGGAGCAGCCGTACGAGTACCCCGACCCGGTGTGGGACCAGCGTTTCGCGAGCAAGCCGCAATCCTTGACCACTCTTGCTCCTATTTAGCAATTGCATTAAATTGATCCATGCATGATAAATGGTTACTTGCACTTGTAGTTTACCTATGCCATACTATGCTATCCTTGCCACTATTTACCATAGGTTGTTCTACTCGTTACTCGCATGCTTAGAATCTGCTAGTTGCTTAATTGAACCCCATGATGACTATACATGTTTTTGTGTAAAATAAAATGTAGGTGTTTCTTAGGTGTCGAGTTTCTGTACTAGATACCCTGTAGGACTTTTGCGGGGGCGACTGTAGGTGGTTAGGTGTCTGGGAGACTTTTGGGGAGTCTCTGTTTGGAGAGCGCTCGTTGCGAGCGCAGATTGTGTAGGGGCCTTGGGTTATGGGGCCCCTATTGTGGTGACACTTGTTGTTGAGACCGTTGTTGAGGAGAGGGATGGTGACTCGCCCGGGCAGCATAAGGACCGGTTCCTGGTTGCTCGCTCTTTGGTATACTAGCTTACCACGTGACCCGTATAGGCGAGCTGGATTGACACGCTTAGCGGAGGACCGGTGGGCCCGCCGTGGAGTAGAGTTAGTGTTAGTGGGTTTTTGGAGCTTGTGTCTCGACCCATGAGTAGAGGATACCCCACCCGGCCTGTGGTAGACCTTTCACACCTTCGGGACCCTTATCTACGTTGTGGTTGGGGATCCCGGACACGAGGGACGGGCGCCGCGCGATCGATGCTTTGTTTATTGATCTTGTGAGTGTTGTCTGTGCTTTGGCCACGACGGTGGTTGTAGTTATAGTACCTCTTCACGTGGGTACAGTTGCTTACTCTCTACGAGAGATATATAATCTATACGTATAGCCTAGCCCTCGGGTAAGGGGGCAACACCATTGAGCGACACGCTTGATTAGCATGTACTACTTCTCCCCTCCGATAGGTTTTACTTCCGGCTTCGAGCTGTGGTCCAGTGGAGGTGTGCTAGACATAAAATTTGACCCTTGCAGGAATGTGTTGATTCCTGCAAGGCCACTTATAAATTTTGAGTAATAATAAAAATGTGAATCACATAGACTTGAGGATTAATTGCTTTAGGTGCTAGCCCTTGCCTTTCCTTGAAATATCCCAACATGCATACATTGTTGCTAGGTAGTTGCGGCTTGTTGAGTACGCGTAGTACTCACGGCTTTCCCCACTATGTTTTTCGACGCCGACTCGGAGGATCCTCGTTGTACCTACCGACGGAGCCGCCGGAGAGGAGTGACGTTCTCGCCTACACACGAGTGCTTATGGGCTTTGGGTCTTCACCGCCGATCTTCATGTGAGACGCTTCCACTAGTTTCCTTCATGTTCTCTCGTGGCCTGCGTGCCGCGTGTTTTGTACCCATGAGATTTGAGCACTGCTTTATGATGATGTACTTTGGAGATTCTATTATCTTGCCTTGCATTTATTCTATCTTATGGTTTTTATGATGTTAACCGTGTTGGATGTGCGTATCACACTCCTAGGAGTGGCATAGAGGTACAAGGCACGGTTTTCACTATCCGGTGAAAATCGGGTCGTTACGATTGGTATCGAGCCATACTTGTCCGTAGGAACGAGAACCGACGTTAGTAAACATACCCTTAAGGGCATGATCTAGTACTCTAATCAGCTAAACTCCAATTCATCACACTTTGAAATCTCTCGTCGATCGAAGTCATCTAAGCAAGATAGACCGAATGGATAATGACTCGTTATGTTTGTTTGGACAATTGTTCTAGCATGCATCATAGTTTTATTTCAAGATTTGAAGTTAATTCTTGAGTAACACTCTAACCTTGGATTTCTGTCCGACAGCGAGATGCCGAGAGGAAGGGGTCTCCACGTGCGGTTTGAGCAGGCTGCGATGGACGAGAGACGGCTAGCCCCTCCGAGGTCCTGGGCGTGGCCGCGGTCGTGGCAGAGGTCGTGCAGCTCCCGCAGCAGCTGCGCGAGGCCGCGGTGTGAGAGGCGGTGGTCGTGGAGGAGGAGCCGTGGGAGCTCGTGGCCGTGGGCGTGGTCGCGGTGGAGAGGCACCACTAGACCCCGCGGCGAGGAGAGCCGGAGGCTGCCGGAGAGCAGGAGGGTGCGAGAGCGGGAGGAGGCACCGGAGCAGCGGCAGGAGGGTGCAGGGCAGCAGGAGGCACCACCGCCTCCCCCTGTTCGGACTCTTGCCGACGTGATGGCGAACCGGACTAACATCCTTGGAGGTCCGATGCAGATGCTACAGCAGCAGCAGCAGCAGCCACGAGCAGGTCGTAGGGCGCGATCGGTCGGACTTGAGGAAGGAGGCGTTCCGCAGGCTCCAGCCGGACACGTTCTCCCACCGCATAGACCCCTTGGACGCTAATAGCTGGCTCGGGACGGTGTCCAAGCAGCTACGATGATGGAGTGTACCGACGCCGAGTGTGTGTCACTTGCTATCTACCTACTCGGAGGTGCAGCCGGCGCGTGGTGGGACACTTACGTGGCCAACCACCAGGACCCGGACAGTATCACTTGGGACGAGTTTGAGCAGGAGTTCGTAGCGCAGCACATCCCCAAGGGGGTGATGGACAGGAAGTCCGACGAGTTCGGGAACCCGAGGATGGGAGCTATGGGTGTGGCTGAGTACTACCACAGGTGGACCGAGCCGTCACGCTACTCACCGCGTGACGTGTCCACGGAGCGGGACAAGATCTACTACTTCAAGAAGGGGCCGAGGGCTGAGATTGCTCTCCACGTGGCAGGGTGCTCTACCCCGAAGGAGCTCGTGGATAAGGCCATTGAGGTTGAGGATGGTCTTGAGAGGGTGAGACGCACCGAGTCTCACAAGAGGACAGCTGGTCGGATGGACCGTTCCGGAGGGCAGCAGAGGCCGAGGTTTGGTGGACCACGCAGCAGCGTACGCACGTCCGCCACCAGGGCAGTTTGGCAGTTCTGGGCAGAGGCGGTTTGCACCACAGGGACAGCAGTACCAGCGTGCTCCAGCGCCACAACGAGTCGAGGTGGAGGGCCCCGAGCGATGGGTTGCCCTTCGCCAACAGGTGCTTCCAGTGTGGCCAGGCGGGACACAAGTACTACGCGTGTCCCAACTTGGGTCGAGAGCTCCTACCACCTTCACCACACCCGGGCCAGCGGCACCACCTCAGCAGCAGCAGCAGTCGCAGTTCCGCAGTGCACCGCGCCCGGTTCGATCAGCAGCTAGGCCGCAGCAGCAGCACAAGTGTTTCCCGTGCCGGACTTCACCACGTCACCGCAGAGGACGCTCAGCAGGCCCCGACGTTGTGCTTGGTGAGTTCTTGGTTGAGTCTTGTTTAGCTTCGTTCTTTTCGATACTCGGTGCGACTAGATCGTTTATCTCGTCTCGCGTTCGTTTCGAGGCTTAAGATTCCTACTGTCTTGCTTGAGTCTCCTGTTGTCACTACTTCACCACTTGGGGTAGCCAAGTGTCACTTGGGTTGCAGTGGAGTTCGGATTGTGATTGAGGGAGAGCGGTTCTTGGCCGACCTGATTCTTTTGCCCTCGCATGGTATTGAGGTGATCTTGGGTATGGACTGGTTGACCAGGAACAAGGGTGTGATTCATTGTGAGGAGAGGATAGTGAACTTGGTGAGTCACCGTGGGGTCACTCGTGAGGTTCACCCCCATAGCGCCTCGTTTGCCGGAGCAGCTTTGTCACTTTGAGGGTTTGCCCTTGGAGCAGATTCCCGTGGTTTGTGAGTATTCCGAGGTCTTTCCCGATGATCCGCTGGGGCATCCGCCGGATCGGGATGTTGAGTTTGTGATTGATCTTCTCCCCGGCATGGCCCCTATTGCTAAGAGGCCGTATCGGATGTCTTCCGATGAGTTGATCCTCCCGAAGCGAGAGATTGATGATCTGTTGAGGAAGGGGTTCATTCGCCCAAGTGCTTCACCTTGGGGATCCCTCGTTCTGTTTGTGAAGAAGAAGGATGGTACCGACGAGATGTGTGTTGACTATCGTTCCTTGAACGAGGTCACCATCAAGAATAAGTACCTCTTGCCGCGGATTGATGATTTGTTTGATCAGCCGAAGGGTGCCAAGTATTTCTCCTCTATTGATTTGAGATCCGGCTATCATCAAATGAAAATCCGCGAGTGTGACATTCCTTAGACCGCCTTCGTGAGTAGGTATGAATCTCTGTTACCGCCTTGTCAATTCCATTTGTTACCTCTCATACCTAATCACCCCTACGTGAAATTTGCTTCATGTCTTTTCCGGACAGGTATGGGCAGTTCGAGTTCACCGTTGCCTCATTTGGCTTGACTAATGCCCCTCCCTACTTCATGAACATGATGAACAAGGTCTTCATGGCAGAGTTGGATAAGTTTGTGGTGGTGTTCATTGATGACATTCTTGTGTACTCAAAGTCCGTCGAAGAGCATGCTCAGCACTTGAGGGTTGTCTTGGAGAGGCTGAAGGAGCATCGCTTGTATGCGAAATTAAGCAAGTGCAAGTTCTGGCTTGAGGAAGTGGCTTTCTTGGGGCATGTCATAAATGCCGATGGAGTGAGTGTGGATCCGGGGAAGGTCGGGATTGTGGTGAACTGGCAGAGACCGCAGTGTGTCAAGGATGTGAGGAGTTTCTTGGGGATGGCTGGTTACTACCGTCGCTTCGTTGAGGATTTCTCTCGGATAGCTCGTCCCATGACGGAGCTCTTGCAGGATAATGTCACCTTTGAGTGGACCCCGGAGCGAGAGAGGAGCTTTCAGGAGCTCAAGACTAGATTGACCACCGCACCTCGTACTCACCTTGCCGGATCTTAGTCGGGACTTCCGGGTGTACTTGTGATGCTTCCACTCATGGGATTGGTTGTGTACTCATGCAGAACAGGAAGGTTGTGGCTTATGCTTCGAGGCGCTTGAAGAAGCACGAGCAGCACTACCCCACTCATGATCTTGAGCTTGCGGATGTGAGATTTTCACGGATCACAAGAGTCTCAAGTATATCTTCACGCAATCGGAGCTGAACATGAGGCGAGAGGAGGTGGCTTGAGTTGATAAAGGATTATGATTTGAGCATCAACTACCACCCCGGCAAGGCAAATGTTGTTGCGGATGCGCCGAGTCGCAAGGCCTATTGCACTAGTCTCATGACGAGCCGGTCCGAGGTGTTTGAGGAGATGATGAGGGATGGAGTGGAGCTCATTTCCGAGGACTATCTCCACGAGTTGAGGATCACCAACTGTCTTGGGGATCGGATCAAGGAAAAGCAGAAGGAAGATGGCTTGGTAGCGTCGATCAAGGCTAAGATGGCAGCGGATAAGGCTCCCGGCTTTAGAGTGGATGATGATGGTATACCGTGGTATAAGGATCGGATTGTGGTTCCCGGAGGTGCTGGGATTCGAGAGGAGATTTTGAGAGAGGCTCACCTGTTCTCGCTACTCGATCCACCCAGGGAACACCAAGATGTATGAGGACCTTCGCACTCGCTTCCGGTGGGAAGGTATGAAGATGGAGATTGCTCGGCTTGTGGGGATGTGTGATATCTCGCAGGAGGGTCAAGGCGGAGCATCGAAGCCTGCCCGGTTTGCTCAAGCCTCTTGAGATTCCTAAGTGGAAGTGGGAAAACATCAGCATGGATTTCATTAATGGTTTGCCTCGCTCGCGGAAGGGTCATGATTCCATTCGGGTGATCGTGGATCGTTTCTCCAAGGCGGCTCACTTCATTGCCGTCAATGCCAAGTACAATGTGGAGCAGCTTGCCCGTCTCTACATTGACAACATTATGAGGCTACATGGTGCCCCACTCACCATAGTGTCCGATCGTGGTCCTCGGCTTGTGGCTAAGTTCGGAGGAGTCTGCATGCCTCGATGGGCACCAGACCGGACTACAGACATAGCATATCACCCTCGGACGGATGGTCGGACAGAGAGGGTGAACCGGACATTGGAGGATATGTTGAGAGCTTGTGTGCTCACCTACAGCGAGAGTTGGGAGGACGAGTCTGTCGTTTGCTGAGTTCTCTTACAACAACGGTTACCGGGCGAGTATCAAGATGTCGCCGAATGAGCTCTTGTATGGGAGGAAGTGCAAGACACCTCTCATGTGGTCGGAGGTTGGGGAGAGGTCCTTCTATGGCCCGGATCTTGTTAGAGAGGCCGAGGAGAAAGTTGAGCAGGTCGGAGAGCATATCCGTGTTGCCCGAGAGCGAGCGGAAGAGCTACGCAGATAAGAGGAGGAGACCTTTGGAGTTCTTTGTGGATGACTTTGTCTATCTCAAGGTCTTCTCCAGTTCGTGGGACGCGCAGGTTCCACGTGCGTGGCAAGTTGGCACCGAGGTTCATTGGACCTTTCGAGTGGTGAGGAGGATTGGAGATCTCGCCTATCGGCTTGAGTTGCCGGGACACCTTGCCGGAGTGCATGACGTGTTCCATGTTTCGCAGCTCAAGAAGTGCTTGCGTGTGCCGGAGGAGCAGGTGTCTCCCGATGTGTTGGATATTCGGGACGATCCGGAGTACTTGGAGTACCCCGTGAGGATCTTGGATAGGGCCTACAAGGAGACGAGGAGTCGCAGGATCCATTTCCGCAAGGTTCGCGGAGTAATCACACCGAGCGTGAGGCCACTTGGGAGATGGAGGACAACTTGAGGAAGGACTTCCCTTACTTGTTTGAGGATGAGGAGTGAAATCTCAAGGACGAGATTCTTGTAAGGGGGAGTCCGTAACAGCCCGTGTGTTTGTACCTTCAAAATTCGAATAAAAATCAAAATTGGATGAAGTTTGTGCAAATTCGGAAAAGAAATAAATTCGGAATCACTTTAGTTTGAATTTTCTCGCGCTTGGGCCGATTCTTCTGCCGCGGCCCAGCCACCCTCTCTCTTTCTCTCTTTCCCTCTTCTCCCACGGCGGCCCACCCTTCCTCCTTTTCTTTCCCTTCGCACGGCCCGAGCAGCCCAGCAAGCCCAGCCGGGCCCGAGTTCCTGTTTTTCTTCCCGCGGCGCCGTGCGCGCGTGCGCGCCCGTGAGCCGCACCCCCACCGTTGCCCGTCGTTTTCCGCCTCGACGTCGGCTTGCCCCGCGCCCGGCAAGTCCGCCTGGATTCTAGCGGACTACTCTGCCGTCCCGTGCTCCCCCTTCTCCTTTTAAACCCGGCCGGCGCCCAAACCCTAGCTTCCACTCTCGCTGCCGTCGCCAATCCAAGGTCGCCACGGGTGAGCTCGTTGGCGTCTGCGTGTTCCTCATCCTCCGCTCGTTGCGTTCCTGCTCATCGCATCGTCTCGCATGTAGGATGTAGGGAGAGCGGGTGGGTTTAAGGCGGCGGCCGTCAACTCTTCCGTCCCCGCTCGTCGTCTCCGATGAAGCTCGTCCCCTCTCTCTTGCCGTTCTGCGATCACCGTCGTGCACCGCCTCTACCGGCGCTGATTCCCCCGTTGTCGTTTCCTTGCAGCGCCGGAACACGTTCGAGCGTGGTCACCGCTCGGGTTGTGGCCATCGTTGTCGTCCGCCGCCGCCCCTCTCCGTCGCGCGACGCCGACAAGCCTCCTCCACCTCGCCGGTGAGCCGCGCAAGGACCCCGGTGAGTCGCCGCCTCGATCCCCCTCCTTTTCCCTCGGGATTAGTCCCGATTTGGTAGCCTCCGTCGAGGTCCGGCCCGCTGCGTGCCATGAGCGCCGGTGTGCTCGAGCTTCTGTCGAGGTAATGGTGATCCGGGGAGCCGTGATGCTTCGCTGTAGACCGTAGTTGCTTGTGCGTGCGGTTGTTTGGAAAAAGGAGCTAGCTTTTGTAGGTTTCGCGGAGCCGTGTCATGCGCCGCCGCGGATCTCACCGCCGGCGTGGCTCCGGTGGGCCTTTGGGGTCCGCGATGAGGTTCCGTTAGCCTCGCGCGTAGATGAGCTACCGTTTAGCGTAGGTTTTGTGCGTTGTGGTTGAGTCCGGGGGTTTCCCCTCATCGCGCCTCCGCCGGCGAGGCTCCGGCGGGCCCGTGCCGGCGCTCCTCCGTGAGCCGGTGGTCGCGACTAGTGCCTGGCAGTGCGCGTGAGACGGCTGCATCCGTGGCTGGTCTCCGTTTAGCCACCGGCGAGTTACCGCGACCGGGCGACGCGATTCCGGCGAGCCCCCTGTCCTGGCTCGGCGGCGCCGCCCTTCTCTCGGTGGTGCTGGCGTGGCTAGCCACGTGGCGGAATTTCTGCCGATGTGGCGCCACCGTGGCCGAATATCTTCCGACGTGGCTCCGAGGTGTCGTCTGCGTGGCAGCTGCGTGGCGTCCACGTGGCTGAAGTAATGCCACGTGATGCCGACCTGTTGAGGTTTTGATCTGCGTGGCACGGGCGTGACGCTGACGTGGTGCCCGCGTGTCAAGCAATATTCCGGAGAATATTCCATTTCCTTTTATTGGATTTTCCCGAATTTCCATAATTCATTTATCTTTAGAAATTCATATCTTTTTACCGGAGCGTCGGAAAAATACGCGGTTGGTTGCGTTGGATTCGTAGCGACGAGATCTACGCGTTAGTGTAGTTGTTATCCATGTTATAGTGTTGTAAATTCCGTCGCCCGTTTCGTTACTCTCGTACTTTCCTCGTTTTGCGTGCCTAACCTCGTTTCGTACGTTACGTCCGCCAGAGAACTACGAGGAGTTTCTGCCCGCACCGCAGATTGAGGACTTCCCGCTAGAGCAGCCATACGAGTACCCCGACCCGGCGTGGGACCAGCGTTTCGCGAGCAAGCCGCAATCCTTGACCACTCTTGCTCCTATTTAGCAAGTGCATTAAATTGATCCATGCATGATAAATGGTTACTTGCACTTGTAGTTTACCTATGCCATACTATGCTATCCTTGCCACTGTTTGCCATAGGTTGTTCTACTCGTTACTCGCATGCTTAGAATCTGCTAGTTGCTTAATTGAACCCCATGATGACTATACATGTTTTTGTGTAAAATAAAATGTAGGTGTTTCTTAGGTGTCGAGTTTCTGTACTAGATACCCTGTAGGACTTTTGCGGGGGCGAGTGTAGGTGGTTAGGTGCTTGGGAGACTTTTGGGGAGTCTCTGTTTGGAGAGCGCCCGTTGCGGGCGCAGCTTGTGTAGGGGCCTTGGGTTATGGGGCCCCTGTTGTGGTGACACTCGTTGTTGAGACTCTTGTTGAGGAGAGGGATGGTGACTCGCCCCGAGCAGCATAAGGACCGGTTCCTGGTTGCTCGCTGTTTGGTATACTAGCCTACCACGTGACCCGTATGGGCGAGCTGGATTGAGACGCTTAGCGGAGGACCGGTGGGCCCGCCGTGGAGTAGAGTTAGTGTTAGTGGGTTTTTAGAGCTTGTGTCTCGACCCATGAGTAGAGGATACCCCACCTGGCCCGTGGTAGACCTTTCACACCTTCGAGACCCTTATCTACATTGTGGTTGGGGATCCCGGACTCGAGGGACGGGCGCCCGCCGTCGATGCTTTGTTTATTGATCTTGTGAGTGTTGCTGTGCTTTGGCCACGACGGTGGTTGTAGTTATAGTACCTCTTCACGTGGGTACAGTTGCTTACTCTCTACGAGAGATATATAATCTATACGTATAGCCTAGCCCTCGGGTAAGGGGCAACACCATTGAGCGACACGCTTGATTAGCATTTACTACTTCTCCCCTACGATAGGTTTTACTTCCGGCTTCGAGCTGTGGTCCAGTGGAGGTGTGCTGGACATAAAATTTGACCCTTGCGGGAATGTGTTGATTCCTGCAAGGCCACTTATAAAATTTGACTAATAATAAAAATGTGAATCACATAGACTTGAGGATTAATTGCTTTAGGTGCTAGCCCTTGCCTTTCCTTGAAATATACCAACATGCATACATTGTTGCTAGGTAGTTGCGGCTTGTTGAGTACGCATAGTACTCACGGCTTTCCCCACTATGTTTTTCGGACGCCGACTCGGAGGATCCCGTCTGTACCTACCGACGGAGCCGCCGGAGAGGAGTGACGTTCTCGCCTACACACGAGTGCTTGTGGGCTTTGGGTCTTCACCGCCGATCTTCATGTGAGACGCTTCCGCTAGTTTCCTTCATGTTCTCTCGTGGCCTGCGTACCGCGTGTTTTGTACCCATGAGATTTGAGCACCGCTTTATGATGATGTACTTTGGAGATTCTATTATCTTGCCTTGCATTTATTCTATCTTATGGTTTTTATGATGTTAACCGTATTGGATGTACGTGTCATACTCCTGGGAGTGGCATAGAGGTACAAGGCACGGTTTTCACTATCCGGTGAAAATCGGGTCGTTACAAGTGGCGTTTTATTTAAACAAAATGATGCGTAAAGCCACAAAGGGCCTCGCATTTTTGTTCCAAGAAAATCTGCACTTCGTCTCTAAACGACTAAGTGGGGGGAGTGGCGTTTTATTTAAACAAAACAAAGCATAAAGCCGCAAAGGGGCTCGCATTTTCGTTTGAAGCAAAATCTGCACTTTGCCCGAAACGACTAAGTGGGGGTAGTGGCGTTTTATTTAAACAAAACGATGCGAAAAGCCGCAAAGGGGCTCGCGTTTTTGTTCGAAGCAAATCTGCACTTCGCCCTTAAATGACTAAGTGGTTGGGGGGGGGGAGTGACGTTTTATTTCAACAAAACGATGCGTAAATCCGCAAAGGGGCTCGCGTTTCGTTCGAAGAAAATCTGTACTTTGCCCTTAAACGACTAAGTGGGGGGGGGAGTGGCATTTTATTTGAACAAAACGATGCGTAAAGCCGCAAAGGGACCCGCGTTTTCGTTCGAAGCAAATCCGCACTTCGCCCTAAACGACTAAGTGGGGAGGGGGGTGGCATTTTATTTAAACAAAACGATGCATAAAGCCGCAAAAGGGCTCACATTTTCGTTCGAAGAAGATCTGCACTTCGTCCTTAAACGACTAAGTGGGGAGGGGGTGGCATTTTATTCGAACAAAACGATGCTTAAAGCCGCAAAGGGACTCGCGTTTACGTTAGAAACAAATCTGCACTTCGCCCCTAAACAACTAAGTGGGGGCGAGTGGCATTCTATTTCAACAAAATGATGCGTAAATCCACAAAGGGGCTCGCGTTTTTCATTCGAAGCAAATCTACACTTCGCCCTTAAACGACTAAGTGGGGGGGGGGGTAGCGTTCTATTTGAACGAAACGATGCGTAAAGCCGCAAAGGGGCTCATGTTTTCGTTCGAAGCAAATCTGGACTTCGCAACTAAACAACTAAGTGGCGGGAGTGGCATTTTATTTAAGCAAAACGATGCGAAAAGCCGCAAAGGGGCTCGCAGTTTTCGTTTGAAGCAAATCTGCACTTCGCCCTTAAACGACTAAGTGGGGAGGGGGGGGTGACGTTTTATTTCAACAAAACAATGCGTAAAGCCGCAAAGGAGCTCTCATTTTCGTTTGAAGAAAATCTGCACTTTGCCCTTAAACGACTAAGTGGGGGAGTGGCGTTTTATTTGAACAAAACGATGCGTAAAGCCGCAAAGGGAACCACGTTTTCGTTCGAAGAAAATCTGCACTTCGCTCTTAAACGACTAAGTGGGGGGGGGTGGCGTTTTATTTGAACAAAACGATGCGTAAAGCCGCAAAGGGGCTCACGTTTTTGTTAGAAGCAAATCTGCACTTCGGTGCTAAACGACTAAGTGGGGGGAGGGGGAATGCCATTTTACTTAAACAAAACGATGCGTAAAGCCGCAAAAGGTCGCGTTTTCGTTCGAAGAAGATCTGCACTTCGTCCTTAAATGACTAAGTGGGGGGGGGGCATTTTATTTGAATAAAACGATGCTTAAAGCCGCAAAGGGACTCGCGTTTTCGTTAGAAGCAAATCTGCACTTCGCCCTAAACAACTAAGTGGGGGTGGGGGGGGGGAGTGGCATTTTATTTAAAGAAAATGATGCGTTAAGCTGGAAAGAGGCTTGCGTTTTTCATTCGAAGCAAATCTACACTTCGCCCATAAACAACTAAGTGGGGGGGGTAGCGTTTTATTTGAACGAAACGATGCGTAAAGCCGCAAAGGGGCTCACTTTTTCCGAAGCAAATCTGCACTTCGCACCTAAACGACTAAGTGGCGGGAGTGGCGTTTTATTTAAGCAAAACGATGCGAAAAGCCGCAAAGGGGCTCGTGTTTTTCGTTCGAAGCAAATCTGCACTTCGCCCTTAAACGACTAAGTGGAAGGGCGGGGGGGGGGAGTGACGTTTTATTTCAACAAAACAATGCGTAAAGCCGCAAAGGAGCTCTCGCTTTCGTTCGAAGAAAATCTGCACTTTGCCCTTAAACGACTAAGTGGGGGGGGGTGGCGTTTATTTGAACAAAACGATGCGTGAAGCCACAAAGGGAACCGCGTTTTCGTTCGAAGCAAATCTGCACTTCGCTCTTAAACGACTAAGTGGGGGGGGTGGCGTTTTATTTGAACAAAACGATGTGTAAAGCCGCAAAGGGGCTCACGTTTTTGTTAGAAGCAAATCTGCATTCGGCGCTAAACGACTAAGTGGGGGGAGGGGGAGTGGCATTTGATTTAAACAAAACGATGCGTAAATCCGCAAAAGGGCTCGCGTTTTCGTTCGAAGAAGATCTGCCCTTCGTCCTTAAACGACTAAGTGGGGGGGGGTGGCATTTTATTTGAACAAAACGATGCTTAAAGCCGCAAAGGGACTCGCGTTTTCGTTAGAAGCAAATCTGCACTTCGCCCCTAAACAACTAAGTGGGGGGAGTGGCATTTTATTTAAACAAAATGATCCGTAAAGCCGGAAAGGGCCTCGCGTTTTTCATTCGAAGCAAATATACACTTCGCCCATAAACGACTAAGTGGGGGGGGGGTAGCATTTTATTTGAACGAAACGATGCGTAAATCCGCAAAGGGCTCACTTTTTCGTTCGAAGCAAATCTGCACTTCGCACCTAAACGACTAAGTGGCGGGAGTGGCGTTTTATTTAAGCAAAACTATGCGAAAAGCCACAAAGGGGCTCGCGTTTTCGTTCGAAGCAAATCTGCACTTCGCCCTTAAACGACTAAGTGGAGGGGGGGACCGACGTTTTATTTCAACAAAACAATGCATAAAGCCGCAAAGGAGCTCTCGTTTTCGTTCGAAGAAAATCTGTACTTTGCCCTTCAACGACTAAGTGGGGGGGGAGTGCCATTTTATTTGAACAAAACGATGCGTAAAGCCGCAAAGGGAACCGCGTTTTCGTTCGAAGCAAATCTGCACTTCGCTCTTAAACGACTAAGTGGGGGGGGAGGGTGGCGTTTTATTTGAACAAAACGATGTGTAAAGCCGTAAAGGGGCTCACGTTTTTGTTAGAAGCAAATCTGCATTCGGCGCTAAACGACTAAGTGGGGGGAGTGGCATTTTATTTAAACAAAACGATGCGTAAAGACGCAAAACGGCTCGCGTTTCCGTTCGAAGAAGATCTGCACTTCGTCCTTAAACGACTAAGTGGGGGGGGGGTTGGCATTTTATTTGTACAAAACGATGCTTAAAGCCGCTATTGTGGTGACACCGTTGTTGAGACTCGTTGTTGAGGAGAGGGATGGTGACTCGCCCCGGCATCATAAGGACCGGTTCCTGGTTGCTCGCTCTTTGGTATACTAGCTTACCACGTGACCCGTATGGGCGAGCTGGATTGACACGCTTAGCGGAGGACCGGTGGGCCCGCCGTGGAGTAGAGTTAGTGTTAGTGGGTTTTTGGAGCTTGTGTCTTGACCCATGAGTAGAGGATACCCCACCCGGCCTCGTGGTAGACCTTTCACACCTTCAGGACCCTTATCTACGTTGTGGTTGGGGATCCCGGACTCGAGGGACGGGCGCCCGCCGCCGATGCTTTGTTTATTGATCTTGTGAGTGTTGCTCGTGCTTTGGCCACGACGGTGGTTGTAGTTATAGTACCTCTTCACGTGGGTACAGCTTGCTTACTCTCTACAGAGATATATAATTTATACGTATAGCCTAGCCCTCGGGTAAGGGGGCAACACCATTGAGCGACACGCTTGATTAGCATGTACTACTCCTCCCCTCGATAGGTTTTACTTCCGGCTTCGAGCTGTGGTCCAGTGGAGGTGTGCTGGACATAAAATTTGACCCTTGCAGGAATGTGTTGATTCCTGCAAGGCCACTTATAAATTTTGAGTAATAATAAAAATGTGAATCACATAGACTTGAGGATTAATTGCTTTAGGTGCTAGCCCTTGCCTTTCCTTGAAATATCCCAACATGCATACATTGTTGCTAGGTAGTTGCGGCTTGTTGAGTACGCGTAGTACTCACGGCTTTCCCCACTATGTTTTTCGTACGCCGACTCGGAGGATCCTCGTCTGTTCCTACCGACGGAGCCGCCGGAGAGGAGTGACGTTCTCGCCTACACACGAGTGCTTATGGGCTTTGGGTCTTCACCGCCGATCTTCATGTGAGACGCTTCCACTAGTTTCCTTCATGTTCTCTCGTGGCCTGCGTGCCGCGTGTTTTGTACCCATGAGATTTGAGCACTCGCTTTATGATGATGTACTTTGGAGATTCTATTATCTTGCCTTGCATTTATTCTATCTTATGGTTTTTATGATGTTAACCGTGTTGGATGTGCGTGTCACACTCCCGGGAGTGGCATAGAGGTACAAGGCACGGTTTTCACTATCCGGTGAAAATCGGGTCGTTACGACTTGGTATCGAGCCATACTTGTATCGTAGGAACGAGAACCGACGTTAGTAAACATACCCTTAAGGGCATGATCTAGTACTCTAATCAGCTAAACTCCAATTCATCACACTTTGAAATCTCTCGTCGATCGAAGTCATCTAAGCAAGATAGACCGAATGGATAATGACTCGTTATGTTTGTTTGGACAATTGTTCTAGCATGCATCATAGTTTTATTTCAAGATTTGAAGTTAATTCTTGAGTAACACTCTAACCTTGGATTTCTGTCCCGACAGCAGATGCCGAGAGGAAGGGGTCTCCACGTGCAGTTTGAGCAGGCCGTGATGGACAGAGACGGCCAGCCCCTCCGAGGTCCCGGGCGTGGCCGCGGTCGTGGCAGAGGTCGTGCAGCTCCCGCAGCAGCTGCGCGAGGCCGCGGTGTGAGAGGCAGTGGTCGTGGAGGAGGAGCCGTGGGAGCTCGTGGCCGTGGGCGTGGTCGCGGTGGAGAGGCACCACTAGACCCCGCGGCAGAGAGCCGCAGGCTGCTGGAGAGCAGGAGGGTGCAGAGCAGGAGGAGGCACCGGAGCAGCAGGAGGGTGCAGGGCAGCAGGAGGCACCACCGCCTCCCCCTGTTCGGACTCTTGCCGACGTGATGGCGAACCGGACTAACATCCTTGGAGGTCCGATGCAGATGCTACAGCAGCAGCAGCAGCAGCCACAGCAGGTCGTAGGGCGCAGTCAGTCGGACTTGAGGAAGGAGGCGTTCCGCAGGCTCCAACCGGACACGTTCTCCCACCGCACGGACCCCTTGGACGCTAATAGCCGGCTCAGGACGGTGTCCAAGCAGCTACCGATGATGGAGTGTACCGACGCCGAGTGTGTGTCACTTGCTATCTACCTACTCGGAGGTGCAGCCGCCGCGTGGTGGGACACTTACGTGGCCAACCACCAGGACCCGGACAAGTATCACTTGGGACGAGTTTGAGCAGGAGTTCGTAGCGCAGACACATCCCCAAGGGGGTGATGGACAGGAAGTCCGATGAGTTCAGGAACCCGAGGATGGTGTTGACGGTCCTTATGGTCCAATTTTACCGTCAACATGTTGCATCCTTTTGAATCAAACACCATCACCAAGAATAGACATAGGGATTATTTCTAACAAATTCCACTAGTCTTGGTGAAATTATGAATGCAGGTGCAATCCATATGAAAACAGGGGAAAACATGCACGAAACATGGACTTTGCAATCGACGGATTTTCCCCGGACTAAAGAATATAGTCCAAAAGCCCAAAACCACAAAACAGAGCCTCAACATCAAACCAAGCAAGTGGATTGGGCCAAGTACACAGCCAGGGGAAGGCACCAGAGAAGAATCAAGCCCGGGGAGTCCAGGCCGGCTCGGCCGAACCACCCTAGTGGGTTCGGCCGAACCGACAGTGGGCCCCCCGGCCCATCTTTCTCCGGCGGTTTGTCACCGACGTCCGGAGGTCGGTTCCACCTGCAATTAATGCCACCGACGTCCGGAACCGCCTCCAAGTTGCCGACCTTCCAAGGCTATAAATAAAGGGCTACACCCCCTCTCTCAAGACACCACCAACATCAAGATACAAGACAAAACTCTCATCCTTAGGCCAAGGGCCTCTTGTATTTTAGTAGAATAGGAGAGAGGGCAAGGAAGAGGAAGGAGTGTTCCTCCGTTTTGTAAAGTGGAGTAGTATTTCCTTTTCTTTTACCTTGGCGTGTAAACACTCTTTTTGGTGATTTATACGTGGTGATCTACTTATCTATCGTGACATATCTTTGTGTTAGACGTAATTCTTGTTATACTTGTTTACGGGATCATCGCTCAGCAAGAAGTACTCTAGCTTTCGAACTCAGCTCTAGGCCGAGGCTAGAGTAGTGGTCAATAGCATAGACGTGGTGTCTAGGGCCGGAGATCGCCTTTGTTTGCTGTGTGCCCCACGGTTTGTAGAGGTAGGTGGCAGGAAGTGACAGCCCCGTCATCCAAAGGAACCCTCCACGTTCGGGTACATAGTAGAGCTTTCGAGACCGGAGTGGCTTGGCAGTACTAAGCCTAAGACGGTGCCCGAAGTAAACAAGTCTAGCTTGCGTTCGTCTACCTTTAAAGGATAAATAGATAAGAGTCACCCTCTCGACCCTATTTTGCTACGTTGTCTTGGTTGTCCTTGGGTAAACTAACCTTGTTGCAGAAATACTCGTTCCCTCGCGGATATAAATACGATACCTTGGAATACTCCCGGTGAAGTGCTACAACGGTATTCCGTGCGCTTGCGGATTTATTCGTGACGTAAGAAATACCAACAAGCATTTCCGGCGCCGTTGCTCGGGAACGGTTGTTATCTTTGTAACGAATCAGGTTTGCCCTCGTAATCTATCTTACTTACCGCTCTGTTTTTATTTTTTTCCTTACATTCAAAATTTCACAAAAACATATCATGGAGTCACACCCAACCATCCAATCTTTCTCCACTCCACGGGGTGAACTCTTAGAGCCACCATCATCATCACAACCTATTTCTTCACCCGGCTATGAGTTCTCCCCGATTACATTTCGATGATTAGAGGTTTATCCTTTTCGGGTTTTAAACATGAAAATCCTTATGAACACTTGCGAGAGTTTGAACATTTGTGTTCATGCCGATTGATCCATGGCATGACACAAGAAACATTGAAGTGGAAGTTGTTTCCCTTCTCTCTCAATGAGAAGGCGAAGCAATGGTACACTTACACCGCTAAGAGAGTGAACGGTGATTGGAAAGAATTGCGAGACAAATTTTGTCTAGCATTCTTCCCCGTATCTCGTATCACTTCTCTACGAGCGGAAATAATAGGCTTTCGACAAGAAGAAAAGGAAACCTTAAGTGCGTCATGGATTCGGTTCTCGTTCTCTAACGTACTCCGACCAGAATTATTGCTCCCCGAACCCGTTTTATTACAACACTTTTATTCGGGATTGAGCAACGATACCGCACTTTATCTTGACACGGCCGCGGGTGGATCTTTTTCTCATAAGACCATAGCGGAAGCACACGAACTTTTGGATCGAATTGTGGAAAACACACCTTTTTCCGCCGACTTACTCGTAGAGCCGGAGTCGAAGATGAGGAACTCGTTGTGCAAGAGACACAACACTTGGTGCCCATGATGGAGCACCTAGCACTCGAGTCCTCATCTAACACAAGAACAATGATAGAGGAAGATGAACCTCTTGATTTCCCATTTGAGTTCAAGGAAGAAATTTTTGAAGATTTTGGAAACACCTTGAACTACTCCTATCAAAAGAAACCAAGCACTCCCCGCACCAACCCCGAACCTATTGAAAAATCTCTTCTCTTAAAAACTGTTCGGAAGTTGACAAGCAATTATGAGCGATGAATGGTTGATGGAAAACGAACTTTCTTCGAAGTTCTTCGACTTGATCATCCTAGATCAACCATTCGTGGCTCAATTCGGGGAGTAATGGTAGATGTTCTCTATAATCCTCTAGTAGGTGCCAACATCATGTCCGAATCTTTTGCTTCAACTTTATTTGGAAACGAGACATGGGCACCTTCTCGACAAACTCCTTAAAGCCCCACCGGGGCAATTTTTTGAGAGTTTGGGGATCATTAGAGATGTTTGCATTAAGCGTAATGAAGCAGCAGGTTTCCTTGGACTTTCACGTTTTCGAATCCCGGATTTCGATGTTTTGGCTCTGGTCATCCCATAGAAAAGCTTTTCTTAGGGATATCACCTTCAGGAACCTTAGACTTCACCCTCGGCAAGAAAACTTTTTCTCTTCCTATCATTCATGCACAAAACTCTTTTGCCGAGGAGCCGCTTGTGGAAGAAGAATGCATGGAGGAGGTTATGGCAATTTTTCCTCATGAAAACCCCGAATCATCCTTGGATGAAGATGCTCTTGATTTCATTTTAGAAGAGGATGATTCGGCGGAAACTTTTGAGCTGCCCGAAACTTTTACACCTACGCCACCTCCCGTAGAGCTCAAAACTCTTCCACCAGGCTTGCGCTACGTTTTTCTTCACGGAAATCCCGAAACCCCCGTCATCATAAGTGACAAGCTTTCGGAGGAGGAAACTGCAAAACTCTTAGCCGTGCTAGAAAAACATCACTCCGTTTTTGGGTACTCGCTTGGAGACCTCAAGGGAATCAGCCCCGCTCTTTGCACCCATCGCATTCCCATAGACCCCGATAGTACACCATCTAGGGAACCTCAAAGGAGGTTGAACAATGCGATGCGGGAGGTCGTTAAAAAGGAGGTCTTAAAACTTTTACATGCCGGCATTATCTATCCCTGCTCCACACAGCGAGTGGGTGAGTCCAGTGCAGGTTGTACCCAAGAAAGGAGGAATGACGGTCGTCCATAATGACAAAAATGAGTTGATCCCTCAACGCACCGTCACGGGATGGAGGATGTGCATAGATTACCGAAAACTTAACAAGGCTACAAAGAAGGATCATTTTCCGCTGCCCTTCATCGATGAGATGTTGGAACGGCCGGCAAATAATTCTTTCTTTTGTTTCCTTGATGGGTATTCAGGATATCATCAAATCCCCATCCATCCCGACGATCAAAGTAAAACCACTTTCACATGCCCCTATGGAACTTACGCCTATCGACGAATGTCTTTTGGGCTTTGCAATGCACCTCGCTTCTTTTCAACGTTGCATGATGTCTATCTTTTCTCGACATGATCGAAGAGATTATGGAAGTATTCATGGATGATTTCTCTCGTTTATGGAAAAACCTTCGATCATTGTTTAGAAAATTTAGACAAAGTCTTGCAACGTTGTCAAGAAAATGATTTAGTGCTCAATTGGGAGAAATGCCATTTCGTGGTTAGAGAAGGCATAGTTCTGGGGCATTTGATTTCCGAAAGGGGGATAGAGGTGGACAAAGCTAAATTAGAAGTTATAGAAAAGCTTCCACCTCCCGTGAATGTTAGGGGCATTCGCAGCTTTCTGGGACATGCGGGGTTCTATCGTCGGTTTATCAAAGATTTCTCTCAAATTGCTAGACCCCTTACAAATCTGCTTGCGAAGGATGCACCCTTTGAGTTTACCGATGAATGCATGACTCGCTTTCACTACCCTTAAGAATGCACTCATCTCGCCGCCAATTATCCAACCCCCGATTGGACGCCGCCTTTTGAGATAATGTGTGATGCTAGTGATTTTGCCGTGGGGGCTGTTCTTGGCCAAACTAGAGATAAAAAGCATCATGCAATCTCCTATGCAAGCAAAACCTTGACTCGGAGCTCGGCTAAATTACACTACCACCGAAAAAGAGCTCCTTGCCGTTGTTTTTGCTTTTGATAAGTTTAGATCCTACTTGACTCGGAGCAAAAGTCATTGTTTACACCGATCATGCCGCTTTAAAGTTTTTGCTCAATAAGAAGGATGCTAAACCTCGTTTGATACGATGGGTTCTTCTACTCCAAGAGTTTGATGTAGAAATCCGTGATAAGAAAGGAGTAGAAAATTCCGTGGCGGATCATTTGTCGCGTATACAATTCACTAACCCGCAGGAATTACCCATCAATGATTTCCTACGCGATGACATGCTGCTCCTAGTGAGGGACTCACATCCATGGTACGCCGACATTGTGAACTTCATGGCAACGGGGTACGTACCACCCGGAAAGAGCAAGAAACGACTCATCTATGAGAGTCGCCGTCACTTATGGGAAGAGCCCTTCCTTTACCGTGTCTCGCGCCGATGGATTGCTAAGGCGATGTGTGCCCATACCCGAGAGCACACGAATCATTGAGAAGTGCCATGCATCGCCATACGGGGGACACTACGGCGTGTTTCGTACACAGTGCCAAGATATGGCAAAGTGGCTTCTTTTGGCCAGCCATGTACGAAGACACAAAGGAATTTGTCGTGCGATGCCCGTAATGTCAAAAAGTTGGAGGCATCACGGCAAGAGATGCAATGCCCCTCAACTACAATTTACAAGTCGAGCTCTTCGACGTATGGGGCATTGACTTCATGGGACCGTTCACCAAGTCACATGACTGCGAATACATCTTGGTGGCGGTAGACTACGTGTCTAAGTGGGTGGAAGCAATGCCTTGCAGGGCCGCAAATGCCAAGCATGCTCGCCGGATGTTCCACGAAATTATCTTCCCAAGGTTTGGAACACCGAAGCTAGTGATAAGTGACTGAGGGTCTCACTTCATTGATAAGACCTTCCGAAGCTTCCTAAGAGAACTTGGATCAAGGCATAATATCGCTACTCCATACCACCCTCAAACCAAGGGCAGGCCGAGACCTCAAACAAGCAAATCAAGCGGATCCCGCAAAAGACCGTAACAGTAAATGGGGAAGGGATGGAAGGACAAGCTACCCGATGCACTATGGGCATACCGTACAGCATACAAGACACCCATAGGCATGTCCCCATACCAGCTCGTGTACGGGAAAACATGTCATTTACCCGTCGAGATGGAACACCGAGCGTATTGGGCCATCCGGAAATGGAACATGGACTTTAATGGTGCCGGACGCAAAAGAAAATGGAGATAGCTGAGTTAGAAGAATGGAGAGACAAAGCTTACCACAACTCAGCTATATACAAAGAAAGGACAAAAAGGTGGCACGACAAAAAGATAAAGATAAAGGTATTTAAGGTTGGAGATAAGGTCTTGCTATTCAATTCACGGGTGAAACTCTTCGGGCATGGAAAATTAAGAAGTAAATGGGACGGACCATACACGGTTATTGACACCTCGTCACATGGAGCAATCACACTTCAAGACGACGAAGGTAAAATATTTAAGGTAAATGGTCAGCGCCTTAAAATTTATTTCGAGCCCGATAAAGATAAAGAATTTGATGTCATGCACTTGATTAATTTAAATTTTCTCTCATGATAGCTCTTTCTTATCTATATCCCGTAGTAGCTCTTTCCCCGAAATAATTTTAGCAAGCAATCAACCGTAAAAAGAAGGGGACCGTAGGGGCCCACTACAGCTCGGCCGAACCCCCTTGCCGGTTCGGCCGAACCAAGACATGCACTCCCAAACGGTCACTTTTTTCTTTCATCTTTTGTCTCCAACGGTCACAAGATCAAATCTCCCCGCTTAGTGCCTTCCATGCTGCGGGAAAAATCAAATTAATTCTTTCCATGCTTTTATCTATAAATGAAGGTGTTTTCTTTCATTTTTCCCTTGCACCTTTCTTCCACCTTGTCCATTTCGCACAAAAAAAGCTTTTGCCCAGCACCATGGACAGCAGCATCCCAAGCCTCGACGTCTCCGTCACCACCAGCGAGCTTTGCCGCCAAGTCGGCCTCGAAGACATCCTTGATCATGTCTCCATTCCCAGCCGAGCAAGCCTTGATGATCCATGATCTACCGCTCGCTATTGAACCTCCACCCACAGCAGCAAGAACACCCTCCAAGAGCTCTCCCGCTGCCGTGGCACCTCGCCAAAAGAAGGGGAAATCTACCCCCAAGAAGAAGAGCGCCGACGCCGCCGACAACGCTCTCCTTCCCGGAGAGAAGTACGTCGGCACCCTCGCTACCAAGAGCGGGCAGGTGGTGCACCATCAATATGAGGGGCGCAACCTGCCTAGCCCCATCAAGAAGCCCGGCGAGAGGTTCAAGATCAAGGGAATCCGCGGTGGCGGAAAGCAGCTCATCCCGCCGCTTACCTCGGCGGAAAAGAGAGACGCCCGCGAATCCGTGGGCGACACTCCTCCTAAGAGGATAAGGAGGCGTCTCTCTCCCTCTCCCATCAAGAGGGCAGGGGGAATGTATGAAAGCGAGGAGGAGAAAACTCCTAAAAAAAAGCCCCTACCAAATCCTCCTCGCTAAACACGTTGATCTCCGCGAAGCCCATGAACGCCTACGTGATAATGTCGCGGAGATCAAAGACGCTATTGAAGACTTGAAGGATGCCCAGGCGAGCCATCGCCGCAGCACCAACTCCAAGATCAAGCGTCTCTTCAAGAACGCGGGGAAGGAGGACGAATACGACGTTTAAAATGAACCTTCCCGCGTTCATCATTTCCCGCAGCACATTTTTATCATTTTTTCAATTCCTCAAGATTGTAATGCGCCTGCTCTTTTAAATTTTTAATCATATTAGTGCTCCCGGTCTTCCCTTACCGGTAGAGCAAGTTTTGTTTCGAAATATCTTTGTCTATTTTGAAGAAAACAGGCAAAAAGGCAAGTGTGGGGGGGACATCGCGGAAAGCAAAGACAAACACACGCGTAGCGCGCAGAAACATCACGAGGAAAACAACACAAACACAACCTCGCGAAACGAGCACCAGCTGGGGCTCAGCCAGCTCGGCCGAACCCACAAGGGTGGTTCGGCCGAACCCCGGTGGGTCCCACTCAGCCCTCGCTTCCTCGTGGCACTTGAGTTTGTTTCCCACACTTCCTTTTCGCCTACTTTATTTGTCAAGTTCATTCCGAGACGCGAAAAACAATTACTAAAACTTGACCAACTAAAACTTGGGAAGATTTCTTTTGAATACCTTTTCCCAAGTCTCTCCCTAATGCTCTCATGATGATCTTGCACACTTTTTATTACTCGCTTCATCACCACTTGCCCGTGAACAAATAATCAAATCCATAGGACCCATGTTTCTCTAGATTATTGGCAAGTGTGATATGGCTCGACGAAATGATCTTATGCTTAGCTTACCGAGTCCTTGGGAATTTTATTTCACAAAACAAAAATACCATGGCTTCATGCTCCTCTCTTGATACAAAAATGCCTACCAATGCCATATGATGATCATACCTTGCAAAACTTACATACATATGCTGCTTGTGATTGCAATGAGCTTTACCAAAATCGAGTGACCCTAGAGAGAAACTTGTCATGCTCTCTTGATCAAGATCACGTAAACTCCTACACCGGGAGCTAGCACCCCACCAAAATAAAGACACTCCTCGTTTGCACCTCTTTTTACCTCTCTCTCTCTCTCAATCACGCATAAACGAGACATGGCTAAGTAAAAAAAAAAGAAAAGCTCACACGTATGAGCAATGAAAAGAAAGCTCACAAAGATGAGCAATGAAAAAGAGAGAAGAAAAGAGATGCTCAAGCATAGAGCAAGAAAAGAAAAGAAAGAAAATAAAAAGATAGCCATGTCTCGAAAATGCAAAATAAAGAGAGGTCAATTGCAATAGGAGTTGTCACTTTTTCATATCCATACACACACGCACTTCTTGATCAAGGTTACATGACTTGGCTTCTCCATGGATCCTTTCTTTTGGCTTAGCAATATTTGTGATACAAGTATGCCTCTCTCATTCCCTACCGAGCTCCACATACAAGCCTAAGAAGTAGGAAAAAGAGAGGCAACACAATGCCTTGGTGAGGAAAACACTTTTTGAGCGATTCAAGAGAATCGAAGAGGAGCGGGAGTCATGTTGTTTATTTTCAAAACTTTCAAAAACCCAAGGTGCTTAGTGAGCAAAAGTATAGTGACTTGAGTCATGAGCTGTTCCACTTATCAATCATCCAAGAATGCATGTTAGCCACCGTCATGTTCACAAGTAAAACGGTGTGGCTTGTAATAACATGTGTGCAGGTCTCTAAGGGGAGAGATCTCTCAACTTACGCTCCCACCTTTACTCGAGGACGAGCAAAGAGCTAAGTGTGGGGGTCTTGTTGACGGTCCTTATGGTCCAATTTTACCGTCAACATGTTGCATCTTTTTGAATCAAACACCATCACCAAGAATAGACATAGGGATTATTTCTAACAAATTCCACTAGTCTTGGTGAAATTATGAATGCAGGTGCAATCCATATGAAAACAGGGGAAAACATGCACGAAACATGGACTTTGCAATCGACGGATTTTCCCGGACTAAAGAATATAGTCCAAAAGCCCAAAACCACAAAACAGAGCCTCAACATCAAACCAAGCAAGTGGATTGGGCCAAGTACACAGCCAGAGGAAGGCACCGGAGAAGAATCAAGCCCGTGGGAGTCCGAGCCAGCTCGGCCGAACCACCCTAGTGGGTTCGGCCGAACCGACAGTGGGCCCCCCGGCCCATCTTTCTCTGGCGGTTTGTCACCGACGTCCGGAGGTCGGTTCCACCTGCAATTAATGCCACCGACGTCCGGAACCGCCTCCAAGTTGCCGACCTTCCAAGGCTATAAATAAAGGGCTACACCCCCTCTCTCAAGACACCACCAACATCAAGATACAAGACAAAACTCTCATCCTTAGGCCAAGGGCCTCTTGTATTTTAGTAGAATAGGAGAGAGGGCAAGGAAGAGGAAGGAGTGTTCCTCCCTTTTGTAAAGTGGAGTAGTATTTCCTTTTCTTTTACCTTGGCGTGTAAACACTCTTTTTGGTGATTTATACGTGGTGATCTACTTATCTATCGTGACATATCTTTGTGTTAGACGTAATTCTTGTTATACTTGTTTACGGGATCATCGCTTCGCAAGAAGTACTCTAGCTTTCTCGAACTCGCTCTAGGCCGAGGCTAGAGTAGTGGTCAATAGCATAGACGTGGTGTCTAGGCCGGAGATCGCCTTTGTTTGCTGTGTGCCCCACGGTTTGTAGAGGTAGGTGGCAGGAAGTGACAGCCCCGTCATCCAAAGGAACCCTCCACGTTCGGGTACATAGTAGAGCTTTCGAGATCGGAGTGGCTTGGCAGTACCAAGCCTAAGACGGTGCCCGAAGTAAACAAGTCTAGCTTGCGTTCGTCTACCTTTAAAGGATAAATAGATAAGAGTCACCCTCTCGACCCTATTTTGCTACGTTGTCTTGGTTGTCCTTGGGTAAACTAACCTTGTTGCAGAAATACTCGTTCCCTCGCGGATATAAATACGATACCTTGGAATACTCCCGGTGAAGTGCTACAACGGTATTCCGTGCGCTTGCGGATTTATTCGTGACGTAAGAAATACCAACAGGCGGCGCCTAACCGGCATGGGCACCGGCGGCGAACGCCGCTGACGGTGGCCCCGGCCACCGTGCCGGCCTCTCGTTCAAATGTTATTCTCACAATTTACAATTTTGCCACTGCTGTCCTTCTCTGTAAATTGCTCATAGGATTTGATCCGTTTGGATTTTTTGCAAACCAGATTTTTCTGGAGGTTCATGGTATTGTGAGGAACAACTTTTGTTATTGGCAAAAGTTTAAATTTTGCTTGTAAAAATTTACAAAAATTCATGAACGAGTGCTGTTTTAAACCTAGTTTGGATTTTTCTAGGGAATTGTGCTGCTCCAAAAATTCAGGAAAAATATCCTAAATTCATGTCTTGATGTGTTCTACCAGATTGTGCAAAAATTTGGGGTTACCACTTTGGAGAAAGTTTGAGATCTCAAGAGCTAGGGTTTTGGGAACAATAAAACCCTAATAGGACTTTAACCTATTATTTCATGTGACTAGCCGGATGATTTTTTTGTTTTGCACATGCAAATCTCCTGTTAGCACAGTAACATTGTGAATTTGTGACACGGAGTGTCACAGCCCTCCCCTTAAAGAAATCTCGTCCCGAGATTACGGTTGATAAAAGAGTGGTCGAAGGGAGGTGTGTCGTTACCTCGATTGTGAAGCCATGAATTCGGGGAAATGATTGTCCAGGAATTCCTCCTGTTCCCAAGTGGCTTCATCCTCCGTGTGATTACTCCATTGCACTTTATAGAAGGTGATAGTGCGGTTGCGAGTAACACGATCCTTTTTATCGAGGATCCGGACGGGAGTTTCCGGATAAGATAGATCATCTTGCAATTGCTCGGTGTCGTAGATGACCACATCGATGGGTGGTTTTAGACACTTCTTGAGTTGCGACACATGGAACACGTTGTGCACACATTCCAAGTTTGTCGGCAATTGCAACCGGTATGCCACGGGGCTAAACTTCTCCACAATTGGGAATGGTCCAATGTAACGGGAGCAAGTTTTCCTTTTATACCGAAACGTGACACACCTTTATTGGGAGAGACCCGAAGATAAACCCGATCATTCACTTCGAATTCCAGCGGGCGTCTCCTTTTGTTTGCATAACTTATTTGGCGGGATTGAGCAGCTTTCATATTAGCTTGTATCTCTCTCACCTTTTCCTCGGCCTGCTCAACAATATCCGGGCCAAATATTATTCTTTCGCCCGACTCGGACCAGCTTTAACGGCGTACGGCAAGAATGTCCGTATAATGCCTCAAAAGGAGTGACTCCGCAGCTTTCTTGATAGCTGTTGTTATAGGAAAATTCAATGAATGGTAACTGATCATCCCAATTTCCCTTTTATGTCAAAGCACAAGCTCTCAACATATCCTCCAAGTATTGAATCAACCTTTCCGATTGTCCATCCGTTTGAGGATGATATGCGTAGCTCCGGATTAGGGTAGTACCAAGACTAGCATGCAATTGTTCCCAAAATCGAGAAACAAATTGCGGACCGCGATCTGAAATGATGGTCTTTGGCACACCATGTAGACATAGCACACGGGCAATATACAATTCAAGCATACTTCTTAGCACCGTAGGTGGTGTGTACCGGAATAAAGTGTGCTGATTTCGTCACTCTATCGACGATTACCCATATGGAATCATGTTTCTTGGATGTGGGAGGTAGTCCAACAACAAAATCCATGGCTATGTCTTCCCATTTCCAAGCGGGAATTTTCAATGGGTGCAATAGTCCGGCTTTCTTTAGATGATCAGCCTTGACTCGTTGGCAAGTGTCGCACTCGGCAACGTAACGAGCCACTTCCCGCTTCATGCGAGTCCACCAAAATTTTTCTCTCAACCCACGGTACATTTTGTTACTACCGGGGTGTATGGAGTATTTAGAGAGATGGGCTTCGTCAAGAATTTTCTTCCGCAGTTCCATATTTTTCGAACAACGAGACGGTTACTAAACCACATAACTCCCTCCTCATCTTGACGGAAACACTTAGCCTTTTTCGGTACCCAACTTCTGCTCGGATGTGTTCCATACCTTCATCCGTTTTCTGGGCAGCAATGATTTCTTCTCGGAGAGTAGGAACAAGAGCCAAATTATGTAATGCACCATAGGGAAGGATATGAAGGCAGGGATTACTTTCATTTTCAGATTTGCTGCAGTTTTCCATAGAGCAGATTTCAACTTGATTGCATTGGTGTTTGCGGCTTAATGCATCGGCAACCACATTAGCCTTTCCGGGGTGGTAATGAATTACCAATTCATAATCTTTTATCAATTCCAGCCACCTTCGTTGTCTCATATTTAATTCTTGCTGCGTGAAAATATATTTGAGGCTTTTATGATCGGTATAGAGATGCACCAGATTTCCCAAGAGATAATGTCTCCAAGTTTTGAGAGCAAGAACTACCGATGCCAATTCAAGATCATGAGTAGGATACCGCTTCTCATGTTTGCGGAGTTGGCGGGAGGCATAGGCAATGACTCGGCCTTCTTGCATGAGAACACAACCCAATCCTATGCCGGACGCATCACAATATACGTCAAACGGCTTGTTGATGTCGGGTTGAGCTAGAACGGGAGCGGTGGTTAAATGCTTCTTCAAGGATCGGAAAGCATTTTCGCACTCCGGACTCCACTTGAAGGTAGAGTCTTTCTCCAACAATTTTGTCATTGGCTTGGAGATGATAGAAAAATTTGGGATGAATTTCCGATAATATCCCGCAAGTCCGAGAAAACTACGGATGTGCTTGACGGTCTTGGGAGTCTTCCAATTTAGCACGTCAAACAACTTTACTTGGATCGACGGAAATTCCCTCAGCTGAGATGATATGACCCAAGAATGGAACTCGATCCAACCAAAATTCACACTTGCTGAATTTTGCATAAAGTCGATGATCTCGTAGTCGTTGAAGCACAATGCGGAGGTGTTCAAGCATGTGTAACATCTCGGAATTTCAAATTCTGGGTTAGGCACGGAATTCACTAAATTTTAAAACTTTTTGAAGTATATTTAAATATTATCTATAGGATAATATTATAAATATATTTTTCTTTCTTTCTTGTTTACGAGGAAGAGTTAGTTTTACACACAACCATTTAAATTGAGTCATTTTGTTTATAAAGTTTCTTTGTTGAATTTTCCTAATGTATCTCGTGATTAGTTTTGGTTGTGAAAATAACTTAATAAAAAGATTGTATTTGATTATTTTAGAAAGAAATATTTTACACAAGGTATTTTCCCTTTGCAATAAAAAGAAAAGCGTGTTATCATTTTCTTGTGAGCCAAAGAGTTATTTTTGAAAAATAAATAAAGTTTGATCTTTGGACATTGTTATTTAAGGAATTCTTTTGATTTGTGGAGGTAATCTATTTTAAGAAAATGATTTATGAAAGTAAATTATTGAACAATTATATTTGATTTATTAAAATAAGTTTATTTCAAAAAGCATTATTTTATACAATGTATTTTCTCTTTGTAAGCAAAATGAGAGCTTTATCATTTCATGTGAGAAAAAAAGGAGTTATTTCCAAAACTAAATAAAGTTTGATATATAAAAGCTTTTGATTTGAGAAATATATTTGATTTATGGTTTAAATACTTTAAATATATGAAAATGGCCTATCAAATAAATGTCTTTGATTTATGAAAATGTTTGCTTAATAATTATACTTGATTTATGAAAAGAGTTTGTTTTATAGGTACATGGGTTTTATAAAAGAATTTATTTAACAACAATGATTCTTGTTTAAAGTATTTTTATTTTGTTTTGGAGTTCCTAAAGCATTTCCAATAAACTAAATGGTTTATCTTTATTTGGATGAAATTTTGTTCTAAAACACCATTTATATACCTTTTACGTAAATTCTCTTGTTTGCTAAATTCTACTAAAGTAATTTATATTATTTATATTTTGATGGTTGCTTTATGATGTGTAGTTGCATTAGAGTTTTATTGTGTGAAAATTACATTTAAAAATACGAGTAGAATATCTTTAGCTTGTACGAGGAAGATCGTCGGCGGTGATGCTGCCGCCCTCGACTCTGCACCAAGTACCACTACGTCACGGATCCATCCCTCGTGCATGCGCAAACGCAAAACCGACTCTTGAAACACCTCGTCGATGAAGTCAACAACTCGTTGTGGCCGTATTAGGGCAACCAGGACCTCCGGAAGTCGATCCCTAACGATTCGCCATTCCGCAGATCCGGATCTCGTCGAGATTCCGACTTCTCTCTAACGAAGACCGAAGGGCCGATCCAGTCATCACCCTCTCGAAGCCTTGAAAGAATCTTTAGCAAATCTTACGCCGATAGTTTTACGTTAAGTTATGTATATTGTGGTATTGATTTGCATGGCTCCAGCAACAAGCTCATAGATGGCTACATGGTGGCCATGTTGGTAGCTAGTTCTTGCCCTAAACTCACTAGTAATCATTTTATTTAATTCTATTCAGTTCAGGAACCAGGAAATAGGAAAAAGAGTTAAATTAGCTGGAGCTATCGGTCGAATTTTCTTTCTTGCGGCCCATTCCTTCTTTTCTTTCCTTTCTTCTCTTTTCTTTTTCTTCCCTGCAGCCAAGCTAGCATCGCAACCCAGGTTGCCTCACGCAACACTGCCTGGCATCGCACGCAACCGCGCCACCGAGTCGTAGTCGAACCCGACTCTGCGACGCTCCGCGCACACCCAGCACAGGCCTCCCTCGATAGAAACGCAAAGACTTCAGCACCGTCTCGTGTGTTCGTTGCGCCGCCCGAATCCCCAAGTCTGAGCCGCCTACGAGAGTTTGCCTGAGCCTATCAAATCGTGGCCACGCCTGCCCCTAGAAGCCGTCACCCCGAAGCCGCCGCCTCTTGTGCCCTAGCCGCAGCCCCTCCCACGTAGCCGCGGCCATTGGAGCTCCATCATCGAGTTCGTCAAATTGCAGCCAGGGCGCCGTCCTCACGTCGCCGTTGATGCCTCGACGAGTACCGAGACGCTGCTTCGCGCCCGTGGGGTCGGCGTTTACCCGAAGCCCGTCTCCTGCGAGTCGCCATCGGAGAGAGAAGAACTGTCACCACCTTTGATGCCGCCTCCAGAGCTCGTTGACCATCGTGACGCCGCTGCTCCCGACCTCCTGCTGAGGTTCAAAACATTGCGACGCCGCCGGCCGAACAGACCTCAAGTGAAACCGGTGTCCAGACCGCCTCCCCGACGACGCCATCGACTCAGCTGCAGTTGAATCTTGTTGCCTGTCTTCATCAAGTCGTGCTGGAGCCCAGTGATGCCCTAGGTGAGCTCGTGGAGCCAGCCGTTGCTGCCGCCGTCCATGGAGTGCTTCGACAGAAGCTGTCCAGATCAAGTTGTTTCTGATTTACTCAAATTATGGTGAGGTCCTTGTAGGCATCTTCTTTGTTCCATCGTTGTCGTTGTGCTTGCGTCTATGTCATTTGACCTGGGCCAAATCTGTTGTTCAGGTTGCCTTGAACGCTAACATCGTCCGCTGCCTGGTCACCGCGAGGCGAGCAAGTGCAGTCCGTGAGCTGAAACCAAGTCTGTGTCGCTCATCTGTTTTGTGGTTAGCTTCTTCCATAGCCAATCTCTGTTCGGTGTCCGTCTTCATGTGTTGTCTCTGTGTGCCTAAGTTTCGGAAGCGGATATTGAGCAGGTTCTTCGGAACGTCCGCCATGCCATTGGCTGTTTCCCTGTGTGTGTAAGCTGGAGGCGCCAGGAGCCTACCCGTCGTTGGCATCACCAAACCAAGCTCTGGGTGGGTGCTGCCGTGCGAGGACATGCCAAGATGTACCTCATCGTCATCTTTTCCCCCGGCCAAGCCACATCTTTGCCATCTTACCTCACGGTGAGTTTGATATCCTCTCCAATGCCACCTATCCCCTTCCTAGGACGACCAACCTTGTTGAATTTCTGTTTTTTTTCCTTTTTAGTAGTCGTGTCGGAGGTTTCACCAAATAGGCAAGTTTGTACCATCGAAGTTTGGACGTTAGCTGCTAGTCTACGACAAGTCATGTGTCGTATGATCTACTTGAGCCCTTGGTTGACGCTTATGCCCAGCCTATTAGTTATGTGGCCGTAGATAAAGCTATTAGTGTTAGATTTGTGAATACGTATGTTAGCATGGTACTATTCGCGTATGCTAGGATGATCTGTTATGATTCTTTTCTTGTACTCGTTGCCTATTATGTTGGCAATCTGTTTAGGATCAGACTCCTATTTTCCCGAGGATTGCATCTGTGAGTCGATTGATACGTGAGCATGTCCTATTTGTGCACGAATTGTCTTCTTGGATCATGGCTCCTATAAAAATTATTGTTTTATGATTGGTTTAGTTATTTCTTTTTCATAAAAAAATATAGTTAATTGGTCCTTTTTGAAAAAGGGTTATTTTGCGATTAGAACCCTAACCTTTATACTTTTAAGGAATAATGTAAAACATATGCCTTTGGATCTAAAATAAGCTGCGAAAGAAATTATTTATTTACAAATGAATAATATTTTATTTCTTTCTGTTTCATAAATATAATTATAGTTATTTATGAGAAAAAGGCAATTTTACATTTTAAACCCTAAATCTTCAAATGTACATAATTTTTAGCACGTAACTCCATCTTTAGTGATTCTTGCGCACACGCGATCATAGCGACGTGTACTATTTATTAGTACTATTTTTATAGTAATTAGGTAATATTTGATGTAATGTTACTTAGTTTGCTTGTATGCTTGTTTCTTGTATGTTTGTATCGGTGTCACGTTAAATAGAAGAACGTACTTTTCGAAGACCTCAAGAGCAAGACTTGAAGACATGAGCAGCAGCAAAGGGAAACAAGCAAGTGTCCTTGATGCACATTGCGCCTACTTCTTACTATCTGAATTTACTTTTATGCATTGCATTCAATTTGAATCCTATTGTGTCATACCCTGTTCCATACTTTTACCTTGTCACCTTGGTTTTGGGTGTAGTGTTATAGTCCTGGGTATGCCATTGCTTAGATTGCTATTAATGGGGTTCAACTTGAACTAAATGCTAATCTTAACTAATTGTCCACTTGAACATAATGATCAATGAACCGGTAATGCTTTTTAGCAACATGGAACTTAGGTGATCCCGACAGGAGGATTGTCGATGATGGTGCCGGTGCACACCGTTGGGTGTGATGGTACCTGTTTGGGATCATAAGGACCGGTTCTTGGAGCGGCAACCCAGGACTTCCGCACAAAGCACGGGGCTGATAATGGGTAGGTAAGGTTTAGTACCAAGGTAACTTTCCAGATTTGCGGGCGTCGAGGAAGGATGAAGGAAGAAGGTGTCTTCCGGATTCGGGCGAGGAAAGGCAGAGTACTTGAAGCCACGGTGCAAGAGGGGGCCTCCGGGTGATGCGTCACTTTTACGGCGGTGAAACCTTAGCATGGACGCTTTGCAAACCGGGAAGTCCTTTGAAAGACCTTGCGGTGATCTCTTGGCCTCACACCCAAGGAAGTGTGCTGGTATAATGGAGATTTTAGTCACCGACGGGTGATGGAATCACCGACCTGTGGGTAAAGTTGTGCCACCTCTGCAGAGTGTAAAAACTGTTATTAACAGCCGTGTTCACGGTCACGAACGGCCCGGATCCTCACGAGAACTAGAGGGATGGTTTGGGTGGAGTAACCCTTTGGTAGCTACAAGCGGGGTAACTTGTAGTGAGGTGAGTTACGAGGCGGGGTAACCTGTAGTGTGGTTTGCTACAGGCGGGGTAACCTGTAGGTGTGGTTTGCTGCAAGTAGAGTAGCTTGCGGTGGTTGACAGGTGGGGTAGCTCTGTTGGTTCATATTCACTTAGTAAATAGGTTGCTTTAATTAATTTGACTAGTGTAGGTGCTTTCTATTGCAAACCATGTGTTAGCCTTCCTTTCATTCAGCTTACATGTCATGTATTCCCACACTTGCTGAGTACGACATGTACTCACTCTTGCTATTTACTTTTTGCTACCAACTACTGCTGCTCGGAAGATGGAGAAGACCACCGATGAGAAAGGTCTAGGCGTGCGAAACCCCGGTCGATTGCCCGTGGTGTTATGGAGTCTTCCGCTAGCGTATATTTGTATTTAGTCCTTTGAGACAATATCGATGTAAGTATTCAGTTTAATAAAGACATTGTTCTTTTATCACATTAACCGTCCTGTGTGCGTGAAAACTTGTTCCCGGGCACGCATACGGATGCATTCGGTTTTGGTCGTTAAAACCGGGTGTGACAAAGTGGTATCGAGCCGTGTCGACCGTAGGACGCAAGCCTAGGTAGAATGGTCGTGCCATAGGTTCTATTTTCAAAACTAGTAATTGAGATATTTTATTTTCACTCCTTCTCTATGTTCTCTTGACTTTACTATTCTCAAATATGAAACAAATACTTCCTCTATTCTTCTCCCCTTTCAAATTGTTAGCGCTGTCGATATAGATGAAGAAAAAGATGAATGTTCCTGAGGATGTCACAAGTTGGATCTACTACCAATGAAGCAGCTCCACCAACTCAAGAATGGTTGTCAAGTCCCTCCCCCTAGTGATTAGAAATACCTCTCATTTAGCATGATTTGTTAGATAGAACGATGTGACTTGTTTGTTTTGTACTGTGGTGTGCCATGTTTGAGTTGGATCTTTGGTTGTGTGCAGGTGTGCTTGCAAAGCCTTAAGCCTTGTTATCACATCATTAATTATGCATAGTATTAGTTATAGTTTAGTTGGGACACGCATCCTATCTCTCTTTCTACTTATCCTTTCGTTGAAAAACCCACCATGTTTTATCCAATGGAAAAGTGAAGTATTGGAGCCATTGGACCTATGTTTGGTATAGCTGCATGAGGATACACCATCAATCAAGTGGAGTGGATGCACGGAAACAAAATTTCCTTGACCTACCTCTTGCTAGCCACACCGAATCTCGGGACGAGATTCCTGTTAAGGGGGTAGTCTTGTAACATCTCGGAATTTCAAATTCTGGGTTAGGCACGGAATTCACTAAATTTTAAAACTTTTTGAAGTATATTTAAATATTATCTATAGGATAATATTATAAATATATTTTTCTTTCTTTCTTGTTTACGAGGAAGAGTTAGTTTTACACACAACCATTTAAATTGAGTCATTTTGTTTATAAAGTTTCTTTGTTGAATTTTCCTAATGTATCTGTGATTAGTTTTGGTTGTGAAAATAACTTAATAAAAAGATTGTATTTGATTATTTTAGAAAGAAATATTTTACACAAGGTATTTTCCCTTTGCAATAAAAAGAAAAGCGTGTTATCATTTTCTTGTGAGCCAAAGAGTTATTTTTGAAAAATAAATAAAGTTTGATCTTTGGACATTGTTATTTAAGGAATTCTTTTGATTTGTGGAGGTAATCTATTTTAAGAAAATGATTTATGAAAGTAAATTATTGAACAATTATATTTGATTTATTAAAATAAGTTTATTTCAAAAAGCATTATTTTATACAATGTATTTTCTCTTTGTAAGCAAAATGAGAGCTTTATCATTTCATGTGAGAAAAAAAGGAGTTATTTCCAAAACTAAATAAAGTTTGATATATAAAAGCTTTTGATTTGAGAAATATATTTGATTTATGGTTTAAATACTTTAAATATATGAAAATGGCCTATCAAATAAATGTCTTTGATTTATGAAAATGTTTGCTTAATAATTATACTTGATTTATGAAAAGAGTTTGTTTTATAGGTACATGGGTTTTATAAAAGAATTTATTTAACAACAATGATTCTTGTTTAAAGTATTTTTATTTTGTTTTGGAGTTCCTAAAGCATTTCCAATAAACTAAATGGTTTATCTTTATTTGGATGAAATTTTGTTCTAAAACACCATTTATATACCTTTTACGTAAATTCTCTTGTTTGCTAAATTCTACTAAAGTAATTTATATTATTTATATTTTGATGGTTGCTTTATGATGTGTAGTTGCATTAGAGTTTTATTGTGTGAAAATTACATTTAAAAATACGAGTAGAATATCTTTAGCTTGTACGAGGAAGATCGGCTGGCGGTGATGCTGCCGCCCTCGACTCTGCACCAAGTACCACTACGTCACGAGATCCATCCCTCGTGCATGCGCAAACGCAAAACCGACTCTTGAAACACCTCGTCGATGAAGTCAACAACTCGTTGTGGCCGTATTAGGGCAACCAGGACCTCCGGAAGTCGATCCCTAACGATTCGCCATTCCGCAGATCCGGATCTCGTCGAGATTCCGACTTCTCTCTAACGAAGACCGAAGGGCCGATCCAGTCATCACCCTCTCGAAGCCTTGAAAGAATCTTTAGCAAATCTTACGCCGATAGTTTTACGTTAAGTTATGTATATTGTGGTATTGATTTGCATGGCTCCAGCAACAAGCTCATAGATGGCTACATGGTGGCCATGTTGGTAGCTAGTTCTTGCCCTAAACTCACTAGTAATCATTTTATTTAATTCTATTCAGTTCAGGAACCAGGAAATAGGAAAAAGAGTTAAATTAGCTGGAGCTATCGGTCGAATTTTCTTTCTTGCGGCCCATTCCTTCTTTTCTTTCCTTTCTTCTCTTTTCTTTTTCTTCCCTGCAGCCAAGCTAGCATCGCAACCCAGGTTGCCTCACGCAACACTGCCTGGCATCGCACGCAACCGCGCCACCGAGTCGTAGTCGAACCCGACTCTGCGACGCTCCGCGCACACCCAGCACAGGCCTCCCTCGATAGAAACGCAAAGACTTCAGCACCGTCTCGTGTGTTCGTTGCGCCGCCCGAATCCCCAAGTCTGAGCCGCCTACGAGAGTTTGCCTGAGCCTATCAAATCGTGGCCACGCCTGCCCTAGAAGCCGTCACCCCGAAGCCGCCGCCTCTTGTGCCCTAGCCGCAGCCCCTCCCACGTAGCCGCGGCCATTGGAGCTCCATCATCGAGTTCGTCAAATTGCAGCCAGGGCGCCGTCCTCACGTCGCCGTTGATGCCTCGACGAGTACCGAGACGCTGCTTCGCGCCCGTGGGGTCGGCGTTTACCCGAAGCCCGTCTCCTGCGAGTCGCCATCGGAGAGAGAAGAACTGTCACCACCTTTGATGCCGCCTCCAGAGCTCGTTGACCATCGTGACGCCGCTGCTCCCGACCTCCTGCTGAGGTTCAAAACATTGCGACGCCGCCGGCCGAACAGACCTCAAGTGAAACCGGTGTCCAGACCGCCTCCCCGACGACGCCATCGACTCAGCTGCAGTTGAATCTTGTTGCCTGTCTTCATCAAGTCGTGCTGGAGCCCAGTGATGCCCTAGGTGAGCTCGTGGAGCCAGCCGTTGCTGCCGCCGTCCATGGAGTGCTTCGACAGAAGCTGTCCAGATCAAGTTGTTTCTGATTTACTCAAATTATGGTGAGGTCCTTGTAGGCATCTTCTTTGTTCCATCGTTGTCGTTGTGCTTGCGTCTATGTCATTTGACCTGGGCCAAATCTGTTGTTCAGGTTGCCTTGAACGCTAACATCGTCCGCTGCCTGGTCACCGCGAGGCGAGCAAGTGCAGTCCGTGAGCTGAAACCAAGTCTGTGTCGCTCATCTGTTTTGTGGTTAGCTTCTTCCATAGCCAATCTCTGTTCGGTGTCCGTCTTCATGTGTTGTCTCTGTGTGCCTAAGTTTCGGAAGCGGATATTGAGCAGGTTCTTCGGAACGTCCGCCATGCCATTGGCTGTTTCCCTGTGTGTGTAAGCTGGAGGCGCCAGGAGCCTACCCGTCGTTGGCATCACCAAACCAAGCTCTGGGTGGGTGCTGCCGTGCGAGGACATGCCAAGATGTACCTCATCGTCATCTTTTCCCCCGGCCAAGCCACATCTTTGCCATCTTACCTCACGGTGAGTTTGATATCCTCTCCAATGCCACCTATCCCCTTCCTAGGACGACCAACCTTGTTGAATTTCTGTTTTTTTTCCTTTTTAGTAGTCGTGTCGGAGGTTTCACCAAATAGGCAAGTTTGTACCATCGAAGTTTGGACGTTAGCTGCTAGTCTACGACAAGTCATGTGTCGTATGATCTACTTGAGCCCTTGGTTGACGCTTATGCCCAGCCTATTAGTTATGTGGCCGTAGATAAAGCTATTAGTGTTAGATTTGTGAATACGTATGTTAGCATGGTACTATTCGCGTATGCTAGGATGATCTGTTATGATTCTTTTCTTGTACTCGTTGCCTATTATGTTGGCAATCTGTTTAGGATCAGACTCCTATTTTCCCGAGGATTGCATCTGTGAGTCGATTGATACGTGAGCATGTCCTATTTGTGCACGAATTGTCTTCTTGGATCATGGCTCCTATAAAAATTATTGTTTTATGATTGGTTTAGTTATTTCTTTTTCATAAAAAAATATAGTTAATTGGTCCTTTTTGAAAAAGGGTTATTTTGCGATTAGAACCCTAACCTTTATACTTTTAAGGAATAATGTAAAACATATGCCTTTGGATCTAAAATAAGCTGCGAAAGAAATTATTTATTTACAAATGAATAATATTTTATTTCTTTCTGTTTCATAAATATAATTATAGTTATTTATGAGAAAAAGGCAATTTTACATTTTAAACCCTAAATCTTCAAATGTACATAATTTTTAGCACGTAACTCCATCTTTAGTGATTCTTGCGCACACGCGATCATAGCGACGTGTACTATTTATTAGTACTATTTTTATAGTAATTAGGTAATATTTGATGTAATGTTACTTAGTTTGCTTGTATGCTTGTTTCTTGTATGTTTGTATCGGTGTCACGTTAAATAGAAGAACGTACTTTTCGAAGACCTCAAGAGCAAGACTTGAAGACATGAGCAGCAGCAAAGGGAAACAAGCAAGTGTCCTTGATGCACATTGCGCCTACTTCTTACTATCTGAATTTACTTTTATGCATTGCATTCAATTTGAATCCTATTGTGTCATACCCTGTTCCATACTTTTACCTTGTCACCTTGGTTTTGGGTGTAGTGTTATAGTCCGGGTATGCCATTGCTTAGATTGCTATTAATGGGGTTCAACTTGAACTAAATGCTAATCTTAACTAATTGTCCACTTGAACATAATGATCAATGAACCGGTAATGCTTTTTAGCAACATGGAACTTAGGTGATCCCGACAGGAGGATTGTCGATGATGGTGCCGGTGCACACTCGTTGGGTGTGATGGTACCTGTTTGGGATCATAAGGACCGGTTCTTGGAGCGGCAACCCAGGACTTCCGCACAAAGCACGGGGCTGATAATGGGTAGGTAAGGTTTAGTACCAAGGTAACTTTCCAGATTTGCGGGCGTCGAGGAAGGATGAAGGAAGAAGGTGTCTTCCGGATTCGGGCGAGGAAAGGCAGAGTACTTGAAGCCACGGTGCAAGAGGGGGCCTGCGGGTGATGCGTCACTTTTACGGCGGTGAAACCTTAGCATGGACGCTTTGCAAACTGGGAAGTCCTTTGAAAGACCTTGCGGTGATCTCTTGGCCTCACACCCAAGGAAGTGTGCTTGGTATAATGGAGATTTTAGTCACCGACGGGTGATGGAATCACCGACCTGTGGGTAAAGTTGTGCCACCTCTGCAGAGTGTAAAAACTGTTATTAACAGCCGTGTTCACGGTCACGAACGGCCTGGATCCTCACGAGAACTAGAGGGATGGTTTGGGTGGAGTAACCCTTTGGTAGCTACAAGCGGGGTAACTTGTAGTGAGGTGAGTTACGAGGCGGGGTAACTCTGTAGTGTGGTTTGCTACAGGCGGGGTAACCTGTAGGTGTGGTTTGCTGCAAGTAGAGTAGCTTGCGGTGGTTGACAGGTGGGGTAGCTCTGTTGGTTCATATTCACTTAGTAAATAGGTTGCTTTAATTAATTTGACTAGTGTAGGTGCTTTCTATTGCAAACCATGTGTTAGCCTTCCTTTCATTCAGCTTACATGTCATGTATTCCCACACTTGCTGAGTACGACATGTACTCACTCTTGCTATTTACTTTTTGCTACCAACTACTGCTGCTCGGAAGATGGAGAAGACCACCGATGAGAAAGGTCTAGGCGTGCGAAACCCCGGTCGATTGCCCGTGGTGTTATGGAGTCTTCCGCTAGCGTATATTTGTATTTAGTCCTTTGAGACAATATCGATGTAAGTATTCAGTTTAATAAAGACATTGTTCTTTTATCACATTAACCGTCCGTGTGCGTGAAAACTTGTTCCCGGGCACGCATACGGATGCATTCGGTTTTGGTCGTTAAAACCGGGTGTGACAATAGTGTACCCCTCATATATAAGACGGAACATGTACTCAAAAGCAAGTGCTAAAAGAATAGATTTATGGTATTTTGAGTATAGGTGTGCCAAACTATCAAGAAGGGCGAAATGATCTTACATGTAGGGAAGAATGTGCTAGGAAACTAAATTATCTTGGAAACCAAAACTGCCGGGAACAGCCAAGTCCAAAAAGCCTACCCAAGTCGGCTCTATCGGTTGGGACGAAAGTTCCGTCGGTTCCATAGATTTTGGGACGGAAATTCCATCGTGACAATTGGAGTTGTGCCTTCCACCCTTGACGGAAGTTCCGTCATTCTTGACGGAAGTTTCGTCGGTTCCATAGAAATTGGAGTGGAAGTTCCACCTCAAACGGAAGTTCCGTCCTAACAGTTTGCTACGGTATTCCAAGGGGGTGACGAAGTTCCGTCAAACCCTATCTTGACCTAGCAACGGCTCTATTTGGACCTCTCCTATAAAAGACCTCTCCCATCTCGTGAGGAGAGTTGCTAGTGCTTTTTGAACTCTCCTATCTCACTCAAGCTCATACTCTCACTCCTCTCCACTCCCCTTGAGATCTAAGGCCATTCGTGAGAGTCCAACTTGAATCCAAACTTGAGAGCATCACCCCAACCTAGAGCAGATCTTACCCTTGCAAGCAATCTCAATTTCACCTCTTATTCTTGGAGATTCGTTCTCCTAGATTGGCTAGGTGTCACCCTAGAGCTCCCAAGATTGTGGTGAGCCTTGGAAAGTTTTTGAAGGTTGTGATTCGCCTCCGAAAGAAAAGGAATCAAGAGAAGAAGAAGAAAATCAAGTTTGACCTTTGTGGTCACTTGGAAAGGATTAGGGTTGAGAGAGACCCGACTCTTCGTGAGCTCCTCAACGGAGACGTAGGAACCTCTTTGTGAGGGGTCCGAACTTCGGTGAAAAATCTCTGTGTCTCCCCTGTGTTTTGTTGTGTGCTTGTTCTCTCCCTTCGGCTTGTTTGTGCTTGATCTACTTGTGTGTGGTATGTCTATCGAATTCCTGCAGATACAACACTTCTATGAGGTGAAGGAAGGTTTCTATTCAAGCGGAATCGTGAGATTTCGCTTCCTTGTGCTCCTTAGTTTTCGCTCACGAGCCCCGTCGGAAGTTCCGTCTTAGGCGGTTCTAAGCTGGTCTGTTTAAGTGTTGTGATGCTTAGGTTTTTAGGTAAATTGCCTATTCACCCCCACCACCCCCCCCCACCCTGCCCCTCTAGGCAACTTTCAATTGGTATCGGAGCGAGGTCTTCTCATGTAAATCTTGACCGCTTGAGAAGACAAGATGTCGGGAGAATTCGTGAATGATGTGGAAAATAATCCAAGTAGGAAGAATGATTCGGATTTGACCAATCCGGATTTCAATCTCTTGGGCTGCAAGTGGAAGTGGATCGAAGTTGGACAATCGGTACAACTTCAACTATAGTGACATGATCACATGACCAACATCAATGGTAGTGGCAATGGTAGTGGCAATGGTAGTGGAAGATTGCCATTGTTTGATGGGAAGGACTTTAGTTGGTACAAGCATAGGATGAAGATTTACTTGATGTCAATCGGTCTACCTATTTGGGAACTTGTGGAGAAAGGCTTTGTGTTGAAGAACAAGGAGCGACCTACTTGTTATGGACAACTTGCTTATACACCGCAATGCACAAGCCATGTCGGCCATGCTTTCTTCCTTGAGTCCTTGTAACAACTCTACAAATGAACACGCATTTCATCATGTCATCATGTGCATTTGAAAAGAAAAGATTTAAAATTTTGTGAAGAGAGGCACATGAAATAACAACTTCACTTAAGTAAAATTAAGGTCTTAAAAGAAGTCAGTAAATAAAAGTAAATTATGGAGTTTAACATTTTCTATGGTTTAAGCATAAAAATAGGTAATTTCCGAGGTTGCTACCAATTTATTTTAATTTATAAAAATACCTACAAGAAATAATGAAAGCTTATGTTTTTAATTTAAACTTGAATTTTAATTCAAAACCAGTTTGGAATTTCAACCTGGACCTAAAAGGAAAAATGTTTAAAACATTTTCAAATGTCTCCATGAATTTTTGTGGAATTATTAGAGCCCGGAAACCTATTTTGTAATTTGTCAAAAACCCGGGGGTTTTATGTAAAACGACCGGGGCCCCCTGTGTCACTCTCTCTTCTTCTTTCTCTCACTCCCGAACCGCCTCCCGCCACCGCCTTCCCGGCGCCGGCACGGCCCGCCCGGCCGCGTGTCTCCCTCTCTCCACACCACGCAGTCGCTTCCGCCACCTCACCCCGGTGTCGGATGGGGGATAAAAGGACCGACGGTGTCCCTCTCCCTCTCTTCTCTCTCGACTCGCGCCACACACCACCGCCGCCCCTCCCATTTCTTCGTCGTCCGGCCGCCTCGGGTCGTTTCCCGACGAGCCGCTACCACCGGCAGCTCCGCGAGTTCGTGCTGCACCTCCCCACGATCTTCAAGCAAGCCGTGCTGCCGTGAAGCCGGAGAGCGCGCCCATTTTCCCGTCGACGGTCGCCGTCGGTACGTTGCCGTCTCTCTCTAAAATTCTCTCTGCCTCACAAGCTTTTTCGTTCGATCCTTGATCGTTTATGTGCGCCAACGGGTCCTCTACCTTTCGGGCATCATGAGCTAAGTAGTTCGTCTCGGGTCCGACCGAATTTGACCTTTTATCTCGGGCTCCGGTCGCCGCCGGTTTCCCCTCGCCGGTGTAGACCACTTTCCGGCTGTCTCCCGGGGGAACCCTCACCGTGCCGTCCTTGCTCATGTTTCCGGGAAGCTTTCCCACTTTTCTTCCCTAAGTTTTGTGCATCACACCGGTTGTTAGGACTCGCCGGAGCCCGCGCACGCGGTACGCTCGCCGTCGGCGTCCTTCCGGGCTGTCCCGGCCACCGGGGTCACCACCGGTAGGGCGCTCTCGTTGCGCGGAGTGTTCCGAGCCAAAGCCCTAACCGCCCCCCACCCCGCATCCTCTCCCGGCGCGCCGCGCGCCGTCCGACCCACCGGGCGCCATAGTGGCGAGCCCGAGCTGCTGTTGGGCCGCGCTCGGGCTGCTTGAGGCTGGGATGGGCCGCTGGGTCGTTGCGGAGCTCCTTTGGGCCTGGCCTTTCGGCCCGGTAGCTCATAAACCTTTCTTTTAAATTTATTCAAATTCCGGATTTGATTCAAACTTTAAAAATGCGTGGAAAATTCCACAAAAATCGGAAAAATGTCAAACAAAGTTCATTAGACTCCTAAAATTATTCTCTATTTATTTATGTATTCAAATAACTCAGTTGAGTAAATTTATTTTATAACTAGTAGTTAATTACTTTCCGGATTAAAGAAAGATTGTTATTTTATGCAAATAAGATGTTTAATTAGGAAAAATAAATGTGGTTAATAAAGGAGATACTACAGACGAAAGTAATAATGAAAGTTTTTGTTCCAAAATTTAACTTAAACAATATTATTTTAGGTAATCATAATCTATTTTTTTCATTCGTCACTTAAAGTAATTAGTTAATTACCACACGATAAACCTGAATACTTCGAGTAATTATTCAACTTAAGTAATTAGTAACCTTAATTAAGTAATTAAGGAAACAACCTTAATTAATGATGATCTTAATTAAACACGTGTTAATCAAGCATACTTAATTGTTAATTACTTGTTTAATGAACATACTTATCTTTAACTTGTTAATCAACCAAGGTAATTAAACATTGATTACTTTTCTGTTTTCAAGACTTAACTCATGAACCTTTGCATCCTCTCATCATATGCATTCATGCATACATGATCGTGATTCGCGATGCGTTGTTGGTCGACTAGGTTCGAAGTGATCGAGGTTCCACCCGAGGGCGAGTCGGAGCCGGGAATCTCGAAGTCGACCCGACCGCCGAGGAGATTAACTTCGAACAAACTCAAGGCAAGCCCGGTGCATCCTACCTATGTTTTAAATATTTTCTTTTATCACATAGTACGGTTATGCTTGTGCATTAGGTGTTAGGGTTTGATTGACACCCTAGATGCATTATGGTAGGTTTCCATCTGTCTATATCCTATACTTGGTACAGGTAGCTCGATAGAGGCTAAGCTTAATTCATAGTGGCAACGGTAGCTACTTAGGGCACTTAAAGCATGGAGGCTTTAAGCGTTTATGTGTTGACACTAAAGATGATGAGATGAGAGTGTTAATGAAGTTGAGACCGGACGGGCCCCGTAGGAGAAAGGGCAAGACGGAGATGAGGTCTTGCAAGGTGGTAGCCCCGTCCGTGTCGGTCAAGGACCGTACCGTTGTCGGCATAGTTGAACAAGTTTGAACGTACCGCACTACATGCTGGTATCATGGGCCCAGCAAGCTGATGTACCCTATCGCCCCGAGAGATGTAGCGTAGCCGGCTCTCTTTTGCCGGCTGTCGGTGAGAGGATAGTCTCACGGGAGGGAGATGGGTCGACCACGAGGATAGTCGTGGCGTCGCCATACTTCCGGGGAGTTGGAAATGGCTAGTCTCGCTGTCGGTGCTAGCGGGAAAAGTTGTCGTATACGATCGGTGTGATGCGTATACATCGTGTAGTCGGGTTTTGCCAGCTGGTATAAATCGATTCGAATCGCTGTCCCTCGCAGTAATGAGTACCGCTTGTTTAGCTCGTCACATCGTAGTAAATATTGGAAGATGTAGATGAGAGAGGAAAGGATAAATGATCTATATTATCTTGTCTTGCAAACTTGTTTGCAATAGTGATAGGTTGCAACCCTCAAGGCTAATGAACTTAATACCGAGCTAAAATACCGAAAGTAAGGATCCACCCTTTAATGCTGTTTTTCGCAAAGGAATAAACCCCACCGCCGTGAAAGCCTTTGCATACTAGGCGTCGGCCTTAGCGTGCCATGTTGACGGGTCGGTCTTGCTGAGTATTAGCGTGCCATGTTGACGGGTCGGTCTTGCTGAGTATTAGAATACTCAAGGTTTGTTCGTTACCTTACAGGGAATGAGTCGTGTTATCACGACTTGTACGGCAGTTTTCCCGAGGAGGAGCCCTGTCCGGAGGGAGGTTCCCTTCGGTGGGAACGTATTCCCACACCTTGATGAGAGAGGACCGTGCTGTACGAAGGGCTCGGTGCATCACGACGTTTTGTGAAATCTTTCGAGTTGTATTATAGACAAGCTTCCGCTAAATACTTGTAGGATGTTAAATTTCAATAATGTTATCTTTCCGCTGCACGAATGTTTGTATTTTGAAAACCTGGTTGTATTATACCATGATGTATATATTCTGACTTGTATGAGATGATGTTTCTGTTGTAACTCGCTTCGACGAGTGTTCCTCTGTTCCGATTCCTGGGTATCCCGGAGGGGGATGTCACGGATGGTATCGGAGCCGACTCCCGCGGTTTCACGGGCGCGTGTGTTGCACGTGTGCGAGCATGGTGTGCATGGCTGGTGTGGGCCCGGAGTGGTCACACAGCATGACACATGCGCCGGCAGATGGACACATGGACGTGGCCAAGAGAGGAAGTTCCTGGCTCGGGGTTGACCGACGAGGACGTCGGTCTTCTAAGAGGGTGAGTGTGTAACATCCTGGCCTATGGCTTAATAGGATTGATAGAATACTCATGTCAACAAGTTACAACTTCTTTTTCGGAAGCTTATCTCTAAAAAACTCTAAGGTTAAGCGTGCTTGGCTTGGAGCAATTTAGGGATGGGTGACCGACCGGAAAGTGATTCCCGGGTATGCATGAGTGAGGACAAAATGCGTAGAAAAGACTAGTGTTGGTCCGTGAGGAAATCTTGAGGGCCTATTAAGCTGCCGGGGTAAGCGGACCCGGCCCGGAGTGGCGGGACGTTACGGTCCTAAGGAGTACTCTAGAGTATCCCGACTCGAGAATGCTAAAGCTATTTGGGAGAAGCTCATTGCGGCACATGAAGGAGTAGATGTGGTGAGAAATAAAGAATGCAAGTGTTCAAGATTCAATTCAAATTCTTTGTCATGAAGAAAGGACAGGAGCCTCAACAAACACATGATAGGCTCTTGGACATCGTCAATGAAAGAAGGTCACTTGGAGATGACGTGACCGATGAAGAAGTGAACCTCAAACTGCTCATGTCATTAAGAGTGTGGAACTCCACTCTTTGCATGATCATTGAGAAAAGGAAGGATTTGAGAAATTCTCCACGAATGAAGTGATTGGAAGGATTCTTGCCTATGCACCTCCCTCCCCCCCCCCCCCACCCTCTAATCAACTTTCACTCCTCTTGGATGGAGTCCCAATTAGCGATCGCCACGAAAGTGTGAGCTCCGTTGGCGCTATCAACCGAAGTTTCACCGATGACCATTCGGGCGAGTTTTGGGCCAGCGAGGAGTCGTTTGAGAGCGAGGGCGACGAGGGACTTCTTCATACTGGACCGGCCCCACGGGGAGGTATGGTGCGGACGAGAACAAAGTCGTAGCGAGTATTGGAGCTGGTAACCAAAGGATTGGTCGTAGATTTGTCCGCAGCTACCGACTTCTCCGTAACATGGACGGCGGTAGGAGTCGGAGTGGACCGATCGCTAAGGGAGGCGGTAGGAATTTCCTTTGCGACTGCCACACTCGAACTTTGGCACCCGAGTCGGCGGTCTTGGCCGCTATCTCGGGGCTGTGGCTATAGTAATAGACTCGGGAATAGCCATCGTAGTGGAGCCCGGCTTATTCCCGAGGACGATCGCGATGGAAGCTTCAAGATTTAGAGGGACGCCGAGGAACAGGAACATGTTAGGACCGGTCTAAAACTCAATTTAGTGAAAATTACACGAAAGAGACCGGTCCGGCTTTAAAGAAAACTTACGCGAGCTTTTCCGAAGCCGGTGGATAGCTTGGATTTCTTCCGGTGGTTCTTGAGAACCACCACTTGACACTTCAATGCCCCTTTTGGCATTAGTTTGCGGCGAGGAGGCAGGGATTGATTCTTTATTGACCGCACCACTTTGGGCACTGGTCCGTAGTGATGATCGTGACTTCGAGCGGAACATCAGCAAGGGGATCCTTTTGTAGGGATGTGTCATGGGAATATCCACTTGTAGCTTCATGAATAGCTGCCCAAGCAGCTTTCCGGTCTCGTTCGAGCGCTTCTTGCTCGCGACGCTTGTCTTCGGCCCTCCGGGCTACGGTTCTTGTGTCTCCTGGTATAGTAGGGACAACTTCTTCATCATCATCGTCGGAATTGAGAAGTAGTTTCCGCTGTTGAGAGCTGGGGGCTCGAACGGTCTTTCCGGACCGAGTCACCTTTTGTGACGGACCGGCGGGCGGAGGATTTGGAGCGGTGTTTGGTTCGTAGTCTTCACCCCATTCATCACCTTCGAGGAGCGGGGAATGGCTCTTGAACCGGTGTAGATTCTGTATTAGTGAAGTAAAGTGTTATGAAGAGTTATGAAAGGAATTAAAAATTGAAAATAATTCATTGAGCATTAGACATACCGAGTGCTCGACCGGAGGAATTGTAGTGTGGCTGCAGCAACCTCATCAAGCGGTTGGTTCATTGCTCGAGGTCCGGGCGGTCGGTGCCATCATGAGTACCATCTCTCTTTGAATATCCACCCCGGCGCAGATTGGCGCTAGACGGGTTGCACACCACGCACGATGAAACTCCATATGATGGTCTCTGCTGTGACCTTCTTATTTTCCTTGAGGTCTTCAATCATTACCAGCAGAGTGGAGGCTTACTCATCTTTGATCAATTCTTCCCCGAGGTTTTATGGATTCCAGCAGGGAAGTTCTCCGGCCGCTTTGGCCTTGTACGGTGGAAGAGCTGGTTTAGGACTGTCGCAAATGAACCACATGTTCTTACAGTTGGAGATGCTCATGTTGAGCAGAATTGGAAAGTATTCTTCATTGTGCCAGCTCTGAATGCCAATACCGCTAATGGCATGGCATTTGTTTCTGGATTGGAGTGGGTGGATATGAAAAATGTAACGGAAAAGGTTGAGATGGGGACAGACCCCGGAAAAGCTTCACGAGAGGTGGATAAAAAAGGAAATGTGAAGGATGGAGCTGGGATTCAGATTCACCAACCCCAACCCATAGAAATGAAGAAGGTCACAAAAGAAGGAGCAGCAAGGGAGGTCGAACCCTCGGGAAAGAAGGAACAAAAGACTACCTGTTGGGTGTCATCAAATCCCCATGGGATGCTTCCGAGCTCGGGGACGGACCAATTGATCATCGGTTGTTGGCCTTACATTCCTGGACTCCGTAAGGGAGTTGATCGTGTGGAATAACTACAAAGGAGGATGAAGGCTTTGTGGCGGTCTTTTTTGTGGGCTTCCCCATGATTCGGAATGGATTAGAGAAAGTTTGGGAGTGAAGGAAGGCTCGAAATCGCAAAGTGTGAAGAACACGGGAGCAGATTTCAGAAAGGAAAGGTGCGATGCGGCGATTTGGGAATAAGTTTCACCTAGGCTGACTCCTAGTCTCATTATATAGATTCCCGAGCTGGGCTCGGGGCTGGATGATATTGGGCCGTATTTTTAAGGCTCGAAACTTTTTGCTTGGGTGATTTTGTTCCTCTTGGCCCAATAAATGTGTTTATGACTAAACCGTTAGAAAGGGAAAGTCCGAATGACTTGGGTAATCATAAGGGCTCTTTTGCAAATGTTTAACCGGTCCGTGATATGGAATATCCAGCCGCGGCAATGTCTTAAGTACCAAACTGAATTGTTTGGTGGTATTATATGGTTGGATCGAAGACGATTAGATCGTGCCTAACCGAGTAATGTGAATGAGAATGCCTTAGGCCGTGGGTGTTAATCATTCCTCCGATTATAGGTCGAAGAGACTCGAGTTGAAAATAAGCTTATTGGAAATCTGGTCCGATCAACCAGAATTTTGGTTCCTAGTAAATTTACTAAGCGGAATATGACTCCGGACTAATTTAGGTGGTATGTTCCGGTAACCTGGTGTGAATCTCGGGAGGTATGAGGTCGCGACCGGTATGACCGATCCGAAAACATGCTCTTGCCGGAAATTGATGAGAGATGGGAGATTTTATGAAAAGTAATAAAGCATAGTCCCTTGAAAAGGACTCTTGCATTATTTTCGATGCTCAAATGATACAAGAGTCGGGGCTATACTGAATTAGGTGCACCTGACCGGTGCATCATGTTCAAGAGTGGTCCGTAGGATAGCGGGAGATATAACAAGAGCGGTCCGTAAAGGTCGAAAGATGCGGAAAATCATGGAAATTGAGAAGACCGATCTGTAGAAACTACTTGAAGTAGAAAATAGTGAAGAATCGGTTACTAGACTCTTGCATTATTTGAAAGGAGTTCAAGTGATCCGAGAGTCGGGCTATACCCAATTGGGTGCACCCGATTAGTGCACCCGAAGAAGGATACATGGAGGAAAATCTTAGGATTTTTCTTCACCTAATTAGGTAGTATGGTGAATAAAAGATCAATTTTTTGGCTTATTAGAAGCCAAATTGCAAGAAGAAGTTTTTCTGGAAGATAGAGTTCTTTTTAATTTCACATCTGGAATCAGACCAACATGCAGAAGGCTAGTCGGTCTTATTCAAGGCAAAATAAAAAATTACTCGGGGGCTGTTGTCGTATACTTGTCTTATGGATATGTTATACTCAAAGGAATAACGTATTGAAGTTATGGTGGCATATTGATGAAGATTCAGGAGGGTCCACAGAGCGGTGCCCGACCGATATGAAATAATAGAAGGTTCTGTATACCGGTATGAAAGGCGGACACAAGACCGACAAGATGTGACTTGATCTTCAAGTAAAAGAGGTAAATTAGTCAATTAGGACTTTTAATTGGTAAGGAATCTTCAAGATAGAGTTCCCGAATATATAAATAATGCAACCGACTAGGAGCAATACGTAATTAGCAATCTGCTAAGAGCAATACACAACATACATGACATAGGGTATTACTCTCGATTGAGAGGCCTGAACCTGTCTAAAATCTCACGTGTTCTTGTGTGTTTCGTATGTTGCACCATCGAATTCCATACTGGTGAGGGACTACATAATATTAGTGTCGAGATTATTCCTCGACACCATGTGGGCACATTATCGAATTAGGGCCCAACTCAAAATAGCGTTTTCCCCTTATAAATAGTTAAGGAGACACCCCGGGTAATTACATCAAAATTATTGAATAAAGAATTCATCTCCTTATTTCTATGTTCACTTTTATTCTGTTCATATCTAGATCTATATGCATCTCCGATCACACCGGTATCACAACAGGTAGCACCATGCGCTAATACAGAGTCTTCTCACGGTGTTCCTGTTGCCATACAGAATATTTTTAATAAAATGGAATTACATTGTATCCTCTGCATTACCTCACACAGCAGCCTCTGCTTGACAACACATATCCTTGTTTATTTATTACATAAATCTGAAGGAATGCTATAAAAACCTTTAGTACATGAATATCATGACTAAAAGTCGCATTGTGTCTAGTATCTATTGTGGTCACTCGTCACTATCTTGATCGCCGATCTCCTTGTGAATCTTGAGTCGACGTTGAGAAGGGAATGAGATGTGAACCATCTTGTTCTTGCTCCCCGATGGTCTTCTCTAACGATTGGCAGCCAGAAATTTTTGTTGCCACATCTTGATCTGCCGAGTACATGCAAATACGGCCAAAACCGACCGATAGTCTTTTCGAAGTGAATGTCATTGTCAAATAATATGACGATTGGTTGCTTTACACCTGGAAAGTTCACACATCTGACACGAACTGGTTAATACGCTGAGTGTCCAAAATACCAAAACCACTGATATGATATATCATATGAGTCTCCTCACGTGTTACTGCTTACGATCGGCCTCGCTTACGTGAGGCCAAGACACCTCTTGCGCACCCAAGCTGCCTCAACTCAGCGGACGCTCGGCAAGATCACGTTTTAGTTTGTCGCCTATGTCATATACTTACTTTATAGATATTTATAGATATGTTATGATCAAAGAAATGATTTGCTGAAGATATAGTGGCATATTAAAGAAGATAAGACCGGTCGGGAGGGCTCACGAAGTGGTACTTGACCGATACAGAATAATAGAAGGATCCATATACCGGTATGGAAACAAAGACGGACTATAAGACCAACATGATATGACGTGATCTTCAAGTCGAGCAAGATTAGTCCATTAAGACTATGAATCAATAGGAGTCTTATAGATAGAGCTTCCGAGTATTTAATTCATGTAACCGACAACGACTCTGCATGTAACCTGCTTCTCCGGATGGACTCCTCGAAAATGATCTGGACATACGCAATTAGCAATCTGCTGAATACAATACACAACATACAGGACGTAGGATATTACTCTCGATTGAGAGGCCTAAACGTGTCTGAAATCTCGCGTGTTCTAGTGTGTCGTGTGTGTTGCACCATCAAATTTCACGCTCGTGAGAGACTAGATAGTATTAGTGCCGAGATAATTCCTCGACAGCCCCCATATATTCACAACACATGGTCTAGAACAATTTATTTTTTTCTACAATATATTAAATTTATTTTAGAACTATAGAACGGTTGTTTGATATCGTATTTTCTTCCGAAACAATCATATTCTATACAACGCATGAGCTAGTTTTTTTAGAAATTGTTCAAAAAATTATTAAAATTGTTCCGTAACAATCGTATTAAAGCTGTACTACAACTAACGTTATTATAACAATGCATTTTTCAAAGCAAACCTATTATGTTCCACAAATTTATGCAGGAACAATCATATTTTTTTACGGCAATTATTGTAAAACGGACGTATTTGAAATTTGTTCCATCGTGTGCTTATGTTTTTACGTAAATTATTATTTTTCTTCTGAAACAATCCTATTTTCAACGTTTGTGTTAGAATAAACGTGTTTTTCTTGAAAAATTAATTTTATAATATATTAATTTTGTATGTTTTCTTTTAATACGTCCCACCAAATGTTAAAACTGTTCTTAAATATTCGTACTGAAATAGATTCCAGATCAAATGTATATTGTTCTAGAACAAAATGTATTTTCATAATGTATAGTTTCAGAACTAATATAGTTTGTTCCACAAATTTATTTTAGAAAAAATTAGTTTTGCAATGCTTGTTCTATAACAAACATATTTTGTTCCATAGTTTATTAAAAAAATCACAAATCATTAATTGTTTTTTAAGCAATCATATTAAATTTGTTCCAGAATAAATGTATTTTAGTAATACCTTGTTTCATAACTAACGTGTATCATTCCACAAATTTGTGCTGGAACAATGTTATTTTTATAATGCTTATTTCAGAGCAAAGGTATTTTGTTTCACAATTTATTAAATTTGTTAATAAATTGTGATGGAACAATCATATTAAGTTTGTTCCAAAAAACGTATTTTGTTCCACACATTTGTCCTAGAACAATATTTTTACAACGCTTTTTCTTGGAAAAAACTATTTCAAAAATTATTATTATTATATTCTAGGGTAATCATATTAAATATATTCGAGTACAAACTTATTTTAACAACAAATTTTTTTAGAACAAACATACTTTATTCTCAAATTTGTTGAGAACAAAAAAATGCTACATATCTAATGTTGTTCGATCATATTTTCACATAAATTATAATTATTTTTTGAGGAATCATAAAAATAAATGGTCAAACCAACATGATGTATTTGTTGTGGCGGACAGTAAAGCAAATAAACCCAAACCTAGTCTCATCAACGCCCTAATAAACTAAAATCTGACAAATAGTCAGCAGTTAATCAAATCAATCTCGCCCTTGATCAAAAAAGTGCTGCGCTTAATGAGATTATCACGCTTAATCAAATCGGTCCCTTTTTTCTAGAAAAAAGTGAGCCCCTCAAGTGTGATTGGTCTCGATGGTTGTCCCCACCTCGCGTAAGCGAGGGCGATGGACCCGGAAATCTGGTCGACAGATTATTCACGGCGACCACCCACCCCCCCCAACACCCCATCCTCCTCCTCAGGAACTTTGTAGGCGAGTGTCCGAATCGAAAGGTAGAGTGTGGTGCGGAGCTTCCCACTTGCTCGCGCGTAGCAGGTGGGCGGCGGCGAGCTCCGCGCGCGCTGCGTAGGGTAGCATGCAGTGGGGGCCCGAGCTCGGGTGATGGAGGTCCCGGTGGAGCTCCGAATTTCTCCTTTTCCGCTGCACGGTGCCTCGAGCTTCCCTCTCCCCTCCCTCTCCTCTCTCCGGATCCGACGTCACGGTGGCTCGAGCTCCCCCCCCCCTCCTTCTCCGGATCCGGCAGCGCGGTGGCTTGGAGGCTCCCCAGCAGCTAGACCGGCTCCCTCGATGGCCGGTGCGAACGGGCGGCGATGGTGGCCAGCCCCGCCTCTCTCTCTCTCTCTCTCCTTGCGGTTTCCGGATCCTGGCAGGAGGAGCAGGGTCAGCAGCGGGCCCTATGCCATGTCGGTCATAACGGAGCACCTCTACTGCACCAGATTTAGAGGAAGACGAACTTTATGGGATGATAGAGGAAGCTATACAGGGAGCCGGTACAGATCCTTTTTAGGCTTAACGCTCTTCGAGGAAACTATAGAGGGGTTCGGCTTAGGGGTTTGATTGATTTTGAGGATGTGGCTGGAGTTGCTCTTAGATCCCTTTCCTAATTTTCCCCACACCCAGATGCTTGCACTGCTTGGACGAACTGCGACATCAACGCCAGCACGCTCGCCGTCCCGCTTCCCCGTGGATGAGATGGGATCTGTTGGCTCAACCAGGTGAGACGAGAGTTGTGCCAAGCCACTTACGCAATCGAGGCCTTCGAGTGGTAGGATCCACGGGTGTGAGGCGATCTGGATCACACGCAAGGCGCCTCAACAGCCGACCAGCGATTGTGCTGGCGTTCTATATATCCGTCGTAGCGGAAAGCTAGCAAGCTATGCCGCGCTGAATGAGAGAGCTTGTCGTTCTCACATGATTCCATATTTGCACTAGCAAAAGGATGTACCTTATTCAAAAAAATTTAAAGTTTCTCCGCATCGAATATTTTCTTGCTTCACGCCATAAAAATATTCTTTTTCTTGACCCGACAATTTCCCTTAAAGCTTTGCATGGGCCGTCAATATTTTCCTTATGCATTACTGGCACGTCACAAGAAAATGCACCAATCTGAATAGCTATCTTGCCTGAAATATTAGACGATTTTTCGGTAAGAATGGAGCATATATCTGCAGAGGGTAGGGACTTATCAGTGTGTCTATGGACTACGGCTTGTCTTTGGAGCCTGTGGCACAACCTAACAGAGGCTGTGCTACCCATTTGGGTAGAGTCGGGAGCCCCTGTACACAGGCCATGTTACCCACAGCGTAACGGTAACACGGCCCGTTGAGGCCCACTAAGTATAGGATGTGGTCCATTGTTGTTATGTTTATTATTTTTATCTAATACTTATAAAACTATATAAATATGTTAATATCTTTAAAAATGGATTTAATATACTTTCACTGTTAGAACAATTATAGTTTAGTACTAAAACAATTCTTTTACACTACTGAAAAAATTGTTTCTCACAATTGGAACAATTCATTTCCATTACCTCAACAATCAGAAAAAATGAAAAATGAAAAATTTAAACATACTAAAACAATTAATATTCACTACTAGAACAATTGATATCAACAGTTGAATTTTATGGCTAGAACATGTCATAAGAAGTAAGCTACATTTTTTTAACTGAAGTAAGCTATAGTTTTTCTTGTAGCAGTAATACAGCAGAAACAAACATGTCATAAGATACTTGGTCAAAAGCAATCCAATAATTAATTTTTAAACATTTTATACATAAAGACATACATGACTATTATAAAGAAAAAAATTATCATTTGACCAAAAGGATAACACCAATACAACTTTAAAAATTCAGGTTCAATTGGAGACTCTTTTTTAAGCCTCCACGTTAATCGGAGAAAAATCCTAGAAATTCTCAAAAAAAAGCAAAACATCCGGCCATTTAATTGGATTGCTAACAAATCATAGCCGATGGATCTTACATGATTTGCTTTCACTTCCCAGGCCGTGTGTCGCATGTACTGTATAAGGAAATAAGGAAATAAGCAATGGTGTGAGTTAAACTTACATACACAAGCAGATTCCGGAATCTCTTATTCACGAGCGTTCGTTCGTTCTCAACCGAGCAAACCGTTTAAGGTTTTGATGAAACTTTTTTTTAGAAATTTTTTTTAAAACTTTCAACATAACTTTTGATGTCGAACTTTGATCTGAAACTTTTTTATTGAATTTCTGTCAAACTTTTGATCCAAAGTTTTGATGCAAATTCTACATTGAACTTTGATTCAAAGTTTTTACGAAACTTTTGATTGAACTTTTCTGTTAAACTTCCTGATCAAAGTTTGGATCGAACTTTTGTGTTTTAAAGTTTTGATGTAACTTTTTTTAGGAAACTTTTTTTTGAAAAAACATTCCTGAAATGGAAAGTTGCGGGATGAAAAACTTACCATAAAAAGAAAGTTTTCCACCTGTCCGAAAATTTGCCCGGAGGGCTGCTCGAGCGCGCGCGTGAATTAGCAAGCCCCATGTGTATACGTGGAGAGGACAGAAGCTAGGATTTCCTACTTTGCAAGAGACACAAGATGCATCGTCATTACTTATCAAGCCGGTGGTTGGGGACGAACACGTTCCTCGATCGCCAGCAGAGGAGGAATTTCATAGCATATGTGAACTTCATGGCCATGATACTTGCTGGCGATAGGAGCAACCGTCATGGGATAGCTGAAGATCAACTGTGAAGCATAATATTTAATATTATAATAATTTGAGTAATTTCCCTCATCTTTCTAATACCATTGCATTGTGGCAGCATTATATTATTATCAAACATGTACATAAATAGTTGTTATCGATGAAGTTAGTGTTTATTTATTTTCAAGTGTAAAATTATATTAAATTTGTGAACAAAAGTTTTTTCTAAGTCCTTTTATTTGTTAGGTATTGCTAATTTACATGTATCTGTATAATCTAAAACTGCTAGCACGGTTTCGATGGGCTAGTTTCCAAAATTCGTGAGGAAAAACAGTCACCTGTTCCCTTGCTGCAGCAGGAGTCTCCTGCTGCTGTCTTAACACTGGCGTTGGTGCCATCTTGGTAGCCGGGACGAAGAAACTCTCCTGCCGCGCGTGTCGCGGTAGATGCATGATGCACCATTGTCCATTGATACGCCCGGCGACGGGCGACCTGACCTTGGCTTTCCCCGCTGCCACAGCAGGTTCCGGTACGAGGACGTCCATGACAACCGAGTGTGCCGGCGCCTTGCTCTGCTTCCAACGGCAGCCGCAACCTTTTCAAATCAACGACAGAAATGAAGTCGGCTAGGGTGTGTTTGTTTTCTGGGGTTTAAATTTTAGAGCTGTCACATCAAAAAGAATCTTACTATTTAAGAGTATTAAATAAAGTTTAATTATAAAATAAATTACAGACCCGTAGACTAATTCACGAGACGAATCTATAAGTCGCAATTAGAAGATGGTTACTGTAGCATCACTTTAGCTAAACATAGAGTAATTAAGTTCATTAGATTCATCTCGAAAATCAGAACCAATCTGTCAAGAGGGTTTTGTCATTAAATTAATCAAAATATTCGTAAATAGTAAGATTCTCTTTGATGTGACAGTGCTTAAATTTTAGAGGGCAGGAAACGAACAGGGCTAGTTTTGCTCTTTTTTGAGAGGGGATCCCTGTCTCCTGATTCCCCCACACTTGCCGATGCCGCAACTTGCTCTGCTTCGACGAGCTGCGACCTCAACGGTGACGAGATGAGAGAGCTGTTGCGGCAATCGACGGCTTCAGTGGCGAGCCGTCGATCCTTGCAGTAGAGAGCTAGGCGACAGCCGTACAACTCCTACCCGTTCATATTGGCAGTCATCTACAATACGGCCAAGTGAACTAGTCAAGTCAACAATTGGGGAGTCTGCAATACGACCAAGTCAAAATCACACCTACTCGCAAGCCGGATGCTAGTCAATTTATATTTATTTTCACTTGTCTCCAATACTAGTCATGATGAGTCCCAGCTGCTATATAGAGAGATTCAGCAAGAGGACGGTGAGGATTTTTAAATTCAATAGGTTAGTTGTTCTGTACAGCTGAAAGCCGATCAATATTATTCTAGTGTAGACCTGCGAATAGGGGTGGATGTCGAGCTGGCTCGGCTCGGCTCGTATTGGCTCGTTAGAAAATTGGCTCGGCTCGACTCGGCTCGTTACATAGACGAGCTAAAAACCTAGCTCGGCTCAGCTCGATAATTAGCTCGAGCTAGCTCGTTAGGCTCGCGAGCCAGAAATATAGAACAGTTAAGATATTATATACTTTAAATCCGAAATGTTTTATTGTAAATAGGTAAGATATATGATTTATACTTTATAAAAAAGCTAATAACATAGATTAATTTAAAATGTGTTTCGAAATATTTAAAAATTAACTCAATATATGCCATTATATTGGTATTGAGCATTACTTATTCTTAGTCTTTCAGAGCTCGTTGAGCTCGCGAGCAGCTCGTGAGCTAGCTCGGCTCGGCTTGCTAATCTAACGAGCTAAAATATAAGCTCGGCTCGGCTCGTTAAGAAACCGAGTCGAGCCACGAGCTTCGAGCTTTTCGTCCAGCCTACCTGCGAATCGATGTATGTACTGTTTGAAAGTTGTTTGATAAGTAGCTTACAAGTGTGTAACGAGACCGAGTTTTGTTGGAATCCCCTGCACCTAGCTAGGATGCCGGCGTCCTTTTGATCAAGAAACGCAATGCCATCGTTTGTCGTGGTCAGTCCACATTGCCTGCCGTCAAGGGTGAGTGTACTTGGTGCGAAAGACGCGTCAAAGGAGGGCATCATATTCAACGGGATCGGTACGAGCGTGACGCAACAGAAATTGTCTTGCCTCGGTACGCCACGAGGAGGGACTAGTAGCCTAGCATAAATACGCACACGAGCAAGTTTTGCTGTATTATACTTCTCCGTCTCGCTTTACTCGAGTTCCTTCTTCATCAGCCTGCGAGCAATGGAAGCGTTCCGGTCCGCGGTGGTGAGCGAGCTGGTCGGGCGGATGATCGCGTTCCTCTTCGGCAAGTACCACCACCACCAGCAGCAGGCGGAGCGCGACACCGCCGGCAGCAGCGTGGCCCGGCTGCAGCGCGCGTTGCTCCGCGCCCGCGTGGTGGTGGAGGAGGCCGAGGGGCGGCAGATCGCGAACCGGGCGATGCTGCAGCAGCTCCGCCGCCTCAAACGGGAGGCGTGCCGAGCCGCCTACGCGCTCGACACGTTCCGGTGGCGCGCCGTCAGGCTCGACAGGGCGCCGCGCGCACCGGCGAGCCGGTTCGGGTCGTCGCGGCGGTCTGGCGGCGGCTGCGACGACGGCGTCCTGTCGGTGGTGGTCACGAGCCTGGAGGACGTGTTGAGCGACATGAGGGAGTTCGTGGTGCTCCTGGGCGGCTGCCCCCGCGTCACCAGGCAGCCGTACAGCGCGTACCTGTTCATGGAGACGTGCATGTTCGGGCGGCAGACGGAGAGGGAGGAGATCGTCAGCTTCCTGTTGCGGCCTGCTCACCACGGTCCGGACGTCCTCCCGATCATCGGGCCCCACGACGTCGGGAAGCGGACCTTGGTGGAGCACGTCTGCCTCGACGAGAGGGTGCGAGAGCGCTTCACCACGATCCACCGTCTCGGCAGCGACGAGCTCGGTGGCCTCCACGGCTCGCTGTTGCCGGACATCACCGCCGCTGCGAAGTCACTCGTGGTGATCGACATGGCCCACGACGACGCGGACGCCGAGGAGTCGTGGCGAAGGTTCCACGCAGCCGCCCGCGAGCACGCGCCCTCCGCGGGGAGCAATATCAAGATCCTCGTGACGAGCAGGACGGAGGCGCACGCGAGCCTCGGCACGGTCCCGGCGCTGCGGCTGCTCGCGCCGCGCCGGGACGAGGCCTGGTACCTGTTCCGGGCGCTCGCCTTCGGGGCCGCGGACCCCGAGGACCGCCCGGACCTCGCGCACCTCGCTATGGCGCTCTGCGCGAGCGTGAGCGGCGGCCTCTTCGCGCTCTTCGCCGTGGCCAACATCGTCGCCGCGTCCCTGCGCGCCGACCACAGCGCGCGCGCCTGGCGCCGCCTGTTCCGGGTCATCTCCGGGACGACGGTGCTGCAGGCCGGCGGCGTCGACTACAACTACCTCTGCCGCCCGGTGAGCGCCGCGCCCGGCGCGCTCTGCCTGTTCTCCGGCGGCCGGAAACTGAGAGGCGGCGCGGCGGCGCGGAGCCGGCTGCCCCGGGTGGCCATGGTGGACCTGCTCACCGGAGCCGCCGTCCCTCCCGCGGGCGAGGCGCGGTTCGACGTGCTCATGTGGCAGTCCCGCATACCTCCGTACGGGGCGTACGTCGCCACGTGCGATTTGGAGGGAGCGCAACGGCTGTTGACCGCCGACAAGCGGGCTCGCAAGAGGACCGACCCGCACGGAAAACATCAGAGAAGATGTGTTTGAATTCTGCTTCGTGTTCCGTACTACAATTGATCTGGTAGCGTATGTTTCGACCATGTAATTTCTACTAGCTAGGCCCCATTATCAGCCTTTCTCCGTTCCTCCTCGCGACCGTCTTCGATCTCTTACTGCTCCTCTTCGATTAGCTGCCTCGGACCGTAATTTCGAGACCGTGCCATCAATTTCGTGACATGGATGTTGATTTCATTTCACGACTTGCACTGTTATGCTCTGTGGTTGAGAGAGAACAGTGGGTGCGCCGTGCGCATCGCCCATAGCCGCCACCAGCTCCCACTCTCACCCCCATCCATCCACACTACGCGAGCTCGTCGGGCTGGTTGCCCCGCAAGGCGGTGACACCCCAGACCCAACACATACTTCTGCGCTTCTACGCGCTGGTAGAGACATCAATGTAGGGGACCACATGTACTCGCCTCTCTGTATTCTACCGCTCGCCGTGTCCCTCTTCGACTACTACCACTATTCTATAGGTAAGCATTTCCAGGGACTTAAATTTTTTCTATTATATAAGTATTCCTATAGATAAGATAAAATGTGATGGATTGGTGGGTCGTTGAAGAATTGATAAGATAGTATAAAATGAGAGGTACATATGTCTTCTTCCTCGAGATTCTAGAAATGCTTATATATAGGAATGGTCGAATGGAGGGAGTATAAAATATCTTATTTATAATAAAGTTTATTAATCTTCACATTAATAGAAATAAATCTAAAAATTTATCTAACAAATATTTGACGGTCGATTATATTAAGTTTACAATATGTTATCTGCTGCACGTTATGCATTCACGGAAAACTTTTGATTTCAAAGTGCCACGTTTTGACCATGTTTTGCCCCGCAAATATTGACTTTTGTCGTGTCCCTTACCTAATGCCTCTATGTTACGATATCCAGCTCCTACGGGAAAAAAAAAGAAAAAGTTATGATATCCAGCCACCGCTCAAAAGTACCTTTCGTGCCGTACACAAGACAAGATGATTGCAGGACTTTGGCTTAGTATTGTCAGCCTCGTATGGTCGTTCGGGTAGAATAATCAGAGACAAGAAATGTTGTATGACTGGAAGAAAACGATGGATGCTCGCGTTAAATGTCCAACAGAAAATCTCTTCTACGAGACAATTTTAACACGGTCCGGCAGCAAAGAACCGTCTTTTTGCTATGTTGCCCCCAAATATTGACTTTTGTCATATCTCGATCCATTTAGACATTTTTTTTGGATAATAGAACTTTGTTCCAGCTTCTGCACTTCCAAAGAAAGTGCACATAGCCGATCACTTACAAAATTTGAGCACTTAGGCTCTACCTCGTCCACTAGAGTACCAAATGAACAAAGTACGAGATAATGGGATACATCAAATGAACCACTACTACGCAGTAATTCTATTTGAGACTTCCATCCAAATCTAGCAAACACCTCCATCATCGTTGTCTCCCACCTTTGGCACGCTATCTTGAGGTTTTGCTTTGCTTCTTCCTTCTTATGTAGCAACGACCATGTGCGGATCCGAGTGTGTGGCCCCGAAGACTACCAGCAAGACAGTGTTAGTTTTTAATTTATTGAACACAATATCATTTCTATTCAACCATATAGCCCAACACGTAGCCGCTACACCCACTAGAATCTGATCCCTAAGTTTTGGCTCATATCTATAAAGCCATGCTCCAATGTTTGAGATACTAAGCGGAGGTTGAATTCCAAAAGTGATATGTATTGAATTCCAAATTGTTCTAGCAAAGTGGCAGTCGAAAAAAGGATGTTGTATAGACTCTAAAGAGCTACAAGAGCAACAAGTCAAATCCCCTTTCCAATTCCTTTTTGCTAGATTATCTTTAGTTAAAGTAACCCCCTTCTTAAGGAACCATAAGAAAATTTTAATTTTCAGCGGTATTTTCATTTTCCGGATGGGGCAATGTTGGGGGACAATGGTTTCCTTCATTATGGACTCATACATAGACTGTGTGGTGAAAACCCCGCTCTTATGTAAGTCCCAAATAAACACATCTTTAGTGTTAGATAATCTCGTTAACAGAATACTCGCCACTAAATTGTGCCAAGACATGAGATTTTGTTGAACCGAGTCCCCTCCTAAAAGATACATTCAATGGTGTGGTACGTAAGACATGAGCCACCGTGGCGTCTTTTTGCCTTACGATGTTATAGAGATTAGGATAAATCACTCGTAGTGGCTTGTCTCCTATCCAGGTGTCCTCCCAAAATCTAATGCTAGCGCCATTGTGTACCTGGAAGTGCCCCCTTGTAGGAACTGGTCTTTGACCTTCATAAGTCCTGCCCGAAGTGGGAGTCCCCGGGTTTGAATTTGCACTTGTGTTAAGGTTTTATTTGGCAAGTATTTCCTTCTTAGAAGATTTTGCCAAACCCCTTCCTCATTGATTAATTTAAAGAGCCACTTTCTTAGGAGACACTTGTTTTGGATTTCAAGATTTTTAATGCCCAATCCACCGCAATCTTTTGGCATGCATAATACGCTCCACTTAGAGAGTCCGTATTTTTTCTTATGCTCATCACATTGCCAAAAGAATCTGGACCTATAATAATCCAATTTTTTAAGCACCCCTTTCGGTATTTCGAAAAAGAATAGCATATACATTGCTAGACTGGTAAGGACGGAGTTGATTAGAACTAACCTACCTCCAACCGAAAGTAGTTTTCCTTTCCAACTACTAAGTTTCTTCTGGAATTTTTTTCAATCATGATCCAATCGCTATTGGATAATTTTCGGTTATGCATAGGAATACCCAAGTACCGGAATGGGGTTACCCCATTTTTGCACCCGAATAATTGTGCATACTCGGGCTCACTTTCTTTGGCCTTGCCATAGCAATACAGTTCGCTCTTATGGAAGTTGATTTTCAAACCCGACAGCTTGCTCAAAAGTACTCAACACTAGTTTGAGATTTTTGGCTTGGTTAAAATCGTGTTCCATAAATAGAATTGTATCGTCCGCATATTGCAGAATGGAGAGACCACCTTCTACCAAGTGTGGGACTACGCCCCTAAATTCTCCATTGTCCTTGGCCCTTTCGATGAGGATTGCAAGCATGTCGGCTACTAAATTAAAGAGGAGGGGGATAGGGGGTCTCCCTGTCTCAATCCCTTCTTCGTCCGGAAATAATGCCCTATGTCATCATTTACTTTGATTGCTACGCTGCCCCCTTTGACGATTTGGTCGATCCAATCGCACCATAGGTGCGAGAATCCCTTCATCCTTAAGGATTGTTGAAGGAAAGACCAGTTGACCTTGTCATAGGCTTTCTCAAAATCAAGTTTGAGAACTACCCCATCTAATTTTTTCCTATGCATCTCATGTAAAGTTTCGTGCAGAATAACCACACCTTCCATGATGTATCTTCCCGATATAAAGGCCGTTTGAGACGGTCTTATGACATTTTGGGCTACTAGAGCCACTCGATTGGTCATCACTTTAGTGAAAACTTTGAAACTCACATTTAACGGACAAATTGGTCTAAATTGTTGTATTTGTTTGGCTTCTTGTTGCTTTGGAAGCAAGGTAATGACCCTAAAATTTAGCGTGTAGAGGGGTAGGTCGCCTTTATGGAAGTCTTGAAAGAGGGCCATTAGGTCCGACTTAATGACATTCCAAAATCCTTGATAAAACTCCGCCGGAAACCATCCGGTCCTGGAGCTTTATTGTGGGCCATTTGAAAAATAGCTATTCTGACCTCCTCCTCCGAAAACAGAGCGGTGAGGGTCTCATTCTCCGCCTCGGTGACTTGGGGTATGTCTTCTCTAGCCGACTCCATCGAGTGAAATTATTTCGGTCCGGAGCCCCGAAGAGACCTTTGTAACAGTTGGTGATGTAACGCTTTAAGTTATCATCACCCTCTATGAGGCCCTCTTCTTGTTCTAGCTGGAAGATCCTCGTTTTCCTATGTTTGCCACTTGCCACAAGCTAGAAGTATTTGGTATTACAGTCCCCTTTTAACAAGTTAGTTGTTTTGGCTCGTTGATACCATTTTATTTCTTCCTCTCGTAGCAATTGTACAAGCCTTTGCTTGAGGCAATTTTTTAAATCAATTTCAGAAGCACTAAGAGGTTGTGACTCAGCCTTTTTATCTAGTGCATCGGCCTTACTTATGATTTCCTTCTTCTCCTTCTTGTAGGCACCACTAGTGTTTTTTGCCCATCCTCGAAGGAATTGTCGGAGCCGCTGAATTTTGAATTGCCATTTAGTAATAGGAGTGTCGCCTCTATGCTCGCTGTTCCATACTTGTGTCACTAGTTCTAAAAAACCCTCGCGTAGAAGCCAGCCAAGTTCGAACTTGAAAGGCGGTTGATTCCCGGAATGTGTACCATTTCCGGTGCTCAACAAAAGCGGGGTGTGATCGGAGATATCCCTATTTAGTGCTTGTACCGTGGACAGCGGAAATTTAGACTCCCACTCCGTGCTAACTAGTAATCGATCGAGAGTCTCATATGTCGGGGTTTGTCTCGAGTTTGCCCAAGTGAATTTTCGATTTGATAGCTCTAGTTCCCTCAAATCTAAGCTATCTATGACAACATTAAAGAGGAATGGCCATCTATCATTATAGTTGTCATTGTTCTTTTCTTGTGGGTTTCGGATGATATTAAAATCACCACCCACAAGTAAGGGCAAATTCTCCTTTGCACAAGTTTGTACCAGCTCGGTGAGAAAGGTTTCTTTAAATTCGGCCTGTGCAGCCCCATAGACTGCCACCAAAATCCATCGAAACCCGTCATCTTTATTGCGAAGGTGGAACTTCACATAAAAGTCCCCTTCATCTATGCTTCCTATATCAAACGTTGCCAAATTGATCCCGAGTAGAATGCCACCAGACCTACCATGAGGTTCAGTCCAATGCCAAAGGAAATCATGGCCGGCACAAATATTATTTAGAGTGCTTTGGTCGAAATCTTTCTTTCCGGTTTCTAATAGAGCAATAAAGTCTAGCTTCTGTTCTCTAGTAGTATCCGATAGGAACCTGAATTTAGCCAAGTCACTAAGACCTCTGCTATTCCAGAATATTCCTTTCATTTTACACTCTCTTTGTGTTTCTTGAGTACCTTAATTTTGGCACTTTTCTTGTTTCGGGTCGAGGATCGTGATTTATTTTTCCTGAAGACAGTTTCAAAGTCACAACTTAGGTGACGACTGTCCTCGTCAAACGTTTCCTCCATTAAGTCACCACATAAGTGACTTAACATGGGGTTTTCCCAATCATAATCCTCTTCAGTATTTTCCACAAAATCAGAGTCATAATCTGAACCACCTTGTTCTAAGTTGGATGCCAGAAGATCTAATCTATTCTGTTCTGCTGATTTTAATGTGGAGATAGCTGCAGTTATTTGTTTTTCGTGATTCCCTAAGGCTACCCCAATTGCATTAACTTTAGATGAAATCACAGTAATCATCTATCTTTTCTTGGTTTTTCCGATCCATTTAGACATAAGAGACGTCATCGAGATTTTTTTTCGAAACTAGACGAGAGAAAACCATTAGACTCATATAGTATATCCTTATTGTTGCCTGCCAAAAAAATGGCACCGAAATTAATAAACTAAAATTAATAATAAATTATTTCCTTTAAACCTAAGGTATGTCTAGTTTTTTCACCAAAGCTATTTTTTCACTTTATCATACTTATTGTACCATTATCTAGACGCTTGTTTTATCCCACAACAGGATTAAATTAAGTTGACATCTAATATGCTCCATAACATTCACAAGAAAACCTTCCGATTCTGTACTGCATATATCTTCATGCAAGAAGTTGCCATTCAGAAATGAAGTCTTAACATCTATCTGATGCAACTCCATATCATAATTTCCTACAATCATTTTATACTATATTTACTAATTGAAAACTCCTTTTGAGGCTTCCACACGTTAATCCAAAGAAATTATATGAAATTCTCACAGAAAGTAAAATATCCGGCTATTTATTTGAGTCAATATATTTTTTTCTAAAATATCCCCTTAAAATAAATTTCTAAATACCCAATCTCTATCCCGGCTCAATCCATATGCCGTGGAGTCTCCATGCATTAGTTTTCTTTCTAATAGCGTTGAATTCTGTAGTTTTCTTCTATTGTTCAAGTGTGCATAAGAAGTTTTTTAAGAACATCCCGTTGTAGCTTTGAAGAAGAAGTTGGATGCTTTTGCTAGGGTGATTTTTATGGCTTTACATTTTTGTAACTTGATCCAGCTAGGTGCGCTTCTAGATGGCAGCGAAAGATTTAACAACAATCTGCCTCAAGAAAACTAAAGAAGAATCCTACTTGCACCCCTAATCATGTGATAATTATTATGCGTCAAGTTAAATAAGCCAAAAAATGGCGGTTGGGGGCATCGGTGCTGGCTAGGGATGGAGAGGCACCGGGACTGGGGAGGCGGTCGGGGAGGGAGCGGTGCCGGGCTAGAGAGACTCACCGGCGGGCTGGGAGGGCGTGGGGAGGTGCGGCGGCCAGGTAGTGGGGAGGAGTTGTGTGCTCCTAGGGAGGAGGCAAAGTGTTATTTATATACTGTAGGGTTAAGCTGTGAAGATCTGGACCGTTGATCTGAAATGATGGGTCAGAATGGATTTATTTTTAATAGCGGTTGACGCTGATGTCATCACGTTCGCTACTATTTTTCGTTGATGTCATCATGTCCGCTACTATTTTTCGTAGAGGATCGGTCGGTGTAAGGCCACTACTATTTTAGAAATTTAGTAGCGGGTCGGCTGTGTATGCGCCAAAATAGTAGCAGTTTTCGAGATGCCCGCTACTATGGTAAAAATAGCGTTCACTACTACCGAGCGTTATTGTAGTAGTGCAGATAGTCTAACCTTTTTAAAAGAACTCATTGAAGATTATCATCTTCCAAGAATTCTTGAAGATCAGATAGCATATGTTGTTGGTTGAAAAAAAAAGGAGGCAACAAGGATAAGTTCGTAGAGCTTTTTTGTTGAGATTCAGTTTAAATTGTATCGATGAGGTTCACACTAATACAGTAGCAGAATACAAGCATACCCGAAGACATCTCAGTGAAGAACGGATGACAAAGGGCAAATAGAAGGCCACTGCCCACTACGGTGTTTGTTAAGTCTTCCGTTAATTTTGGTCAGATCTGCTGACCCTGCGTGGTTCGCGCGCGTGCAAATAGGAGTGTCCACTACTTCCACGAGTTTGTTGCGTCCTTTATATTCGGCGATCAAAACAGAAAACGCTGCTCAGTTTTTCGCAGCCACCTCGTTCGCGTTCAGTTGTGTAGTTCATCAGGAGCTCGCCGTCGGCGTTCTCCAACCACCAGATAGCCGTAGATGACGTCACTCACCGAGAAGCTCTCCAGAGCCGCCGACGCCGCCTCGTCGGACGCGCAGGACATCGTCATGGTAAGGCCCCGGCGCTAAGCCCCTCCTCACGATCGTGACGGCCGCTAATCCTCAGTCCCGCAGGAGATGCGCAAGGCGGTCGGCACCATGAAGTCCCTCGCTGTTGACTTCGAGAAGGACGGCAAGTCCGAGGAGGC